>JAODAL010019659.1:0-71429 GCA_025379985.1 Phyllomedusa bahiana
CCCGGGGGCCGGGCCCTGGGGCCCCGGACCCTAGCGGCCCGCCGGGAAAATGCCCGTTTGCCTATGGTCACCCGGGCCCCTGCATGCAGGTTTTGGGGCTCTGCTGCGTCCAGGACAGGTATTAAATGCCTTCAAGAACATGATGGTTAAATCATACTGCCTTCGGGCCTTTTTTAATTTGTGGGTGATGCGGGTTTTAAGGGTAGGTGTGGTACAAGACAGGGTGTAAATGGTCTTGACTTTTTTTCTGTGACTTTTATAACCTAAGTGTGTTCCCTAAGATGTAGCACGTACCCATTTGACTTTTTGGGATTTTAAATTTTCAGTTCTCCACCCTTTTGGGTGAAATAATGAAGGTGTTGTTGTTTCCCCCATAGACTTTTAATGGTCATCGCGCTAATCGTGCCCCAATCGAAAAACCCTTTTTGATAGCGGCCGACTATGACATCGATCGATCTCATAGCCAACGCAATCTCCAACACTAGCATGTTTGAATTTTTGGGGGCATTTTGCTGTGAATGCAGCTTTTACACAGGGCCTATTATAAAAATTTTTTTTTTTCTAAAGACATTTGAGCCGGGGGGTCTCACCGCACCACTGTAAGTCTGGCCCGGCCAGCGGGCCCTCTGTGTTAAAAAGATGGTGACCCCCGCACGGGCTTCATGTTAGGGGTAATCAGGGAGGCTTCAAATTTTAAAAAAAAATCATTTTTGAAAAAAAGGTGATTTCTGTGGGTTAAGTAGTGTCAAAAAGGGCTCCAGGGGCTAAAACAAAAATTTGCAAAATTTTTAGGTTTAAAAATTTTCTCGGGTGGAGTCACATGGGGGCATCTTTGATCTCCAGGGGAGTCTTCCCCTAATCAAAAAAGGGTTTTGGAGAAAAAAAAAACCCTTGAATTGATTGGCTGAATCATCTCGGGAATTGGGGGGCAAATGTCTTCTCAACAAAAGTTTTTTGGGGATTTGGGACATTTTTATTATTATGGGGGTGCGGACGATTTAAACACACTTACACGTGTAAAAAATACCTTTAAAAATGCAGGGAGGGGTTATGTTGTATTTTATCACACTTAAAAAAAAAAAGCAAAATGTAATAATGAAAAACTATAAATAAAACTTCCCTAAATAAATTCTGAAAAACAAATGTCTATTCCCAAAAAAATATACTAATGAAGCCCTGTACAAAATAGATAGTTTCCCCTTTTTGATTGGGGGGAAACAGGGTTTTGGGGGCATGCTGTGGTAAAGGCAGGGATAATAAGTCCCGTAAATAAAATGGTGGTTGAAAAATCCTTTTTCCCACTTTTTAATCTGGGGTCATCAGGTTTGGGGCTCATCTGTGGCCCAAAGGGCAGGTTTTAGCAATGTCCATAAACTTTAAAAAGGTGGTTTAAAGCTCCTTTTTCCGGCACTTTTTTTTCTGGGGGGCATAGGGTTTGGGGTCGCTGTGGCCCGGAAGGGGAAATCAATGTCCAGGAAACTAAAATGGTGGTTGAAAAGACTCCTTTTTCCGGCACTTTTTAAACTGGGGGCATGCAGGTTTTGGGGCCATGCTGTGGCCCCGGGGTGGGTTAGGCAATGTCATTCAACTAAAATGGTGGGGGGTTTTTTTCCGGCACTTTTAAAATCTGGGGGTCAGAGGTTTTTGGGGTCTTTCTGGGGCCCGGAAAGGTATAGTCAATTTTCCCGTGAAAATAAAATGGTGGTTGAAAAACTTTTTTTTCCAGACTTTTTAATCTGTGGGTCAAAGGTTTAATGGTCATTCCCGCGGTACAGGACAATATAGTCAAATTTTTTTCAACTAAAATGGTGGTTTTGAAAGACTCTTTTTTTCTGGCACTTTTTAAATCTGGGGGGTCATGCAGGTTTGGGGCTCTGCTGGTTCGAAGGGGATATTCAAAGTCCATTTAAAGAAAAATGATGGTTAAAAATCATATGCCTTCTGGCATTTTTTTAATTTTGGGGGTATGAGGTTTAAGGGTAGGCTGTGGTACAAGAGGGGGATGGGAAATGGTCGTACTTTTTCCGGGGGCTTTTTTAACCAAAGTGTATTGTAAGATGTACATGTATCCTTTGACGTTGTGGTTTTAATTTCCAGCTTTCCCCCCCTGTTTGGGTGTAATAATGAAGGTTTTTGTTCCCCTCCCATAGATTTTAAATGGTTCGCGATAATTTTTATCGACTATCGGAAATCGTCTTGATAATTGCCCATATCGACTATCGACCCGATGACGATAGTCAACGTAATCGCTTATCACTACTACTCTTCAATAAAGGTGCTACTTATCGTCACTTATCACAAACTGCAAGGAAAGCAATTCTTGAACTAAGTGACCTTGGTTTATCATCACAGTTCAATGTACGTGTCTTAGGGGTTTGGGGGAGAATAACCCCCGAATTGGAATAAAAAACCAGGGTGTAAAAGGGAAAATTTTTTGCATGATGGTCATCTATTGGGGAAGGGTGCGTGGGAACCTTTGAATTTAGGTAAAATTTGGGGGCACACATCCGAAGCCTGGGGCAGCAAACCATGTCGACACAAACCATCAGAGGACTTTCTCAGAACATTCAACTACGAGCCAGATATCCAACTACAGGTGTTCATCTGCCCTCACAGCACCCCATTCAAGGGGGTACAATAATGCTTACAAAAGGGGGAAAGGGGGCTTTGAGTCCCCAATAGTCCAAATTTTTTTAGGATGCAAAGATCAAGAGATTTCCTGGGCTATGTGGACAATGCTATAAAGAAGCCTTCACAAGGATTATAGGTACATTAACAGCTTGGTGTTACACTGATTTGGTTGTGGAACTAGTGATACAACCATTTCTCCAATGTGTGCCAGGAGCTCACATGGTGTTCGTGCTACTATGAACAGCCTGCATGACCTAAACATCCTTAAATGTTCTACACCATCTCTAGACTTGTCTCCCCTCAAGAATATCTGGGATGTTTTTGGTTATTAAGTGAAATGGATCTGCCAGCAGCCAATCTTAAAGGGGTTGTCTCACTACAAGGATTGCTTTTTATGTTAAATATCTTGCAAAAACAAGTCACTTTGCAATATGTGTCCATTAACAGTGTCCTACCTATTCTGATATATCTCCTCTTGTATGGGCTGCACCAGCTCCTCAGCTGACTACAGCTACAGACCTGTTCAATCTCTCCTGATAGGCTGCCAGCGCTGGTTGCTATAGCTACAGACCTGGCTTCTACTGCAGCCTAGTAGAAACCAGTAAACACGCCCCTGAATTCAAAATGAAACCAAGAAACCAGGACTGAGGTAAGATGAATCGATGTAGTGAGATAACCCCTGTCATGATTTGTTTGCCCAGCATAACTTTCCATTAATAACCTCAATGATATCTCACCAAGGCATGTAAGTGTGGGTGTTTCTGTGCACGGCACTAACATTGAACATATCAAGTTCTTGTAAAATATTTTATTTCCATTCTTTTATTATTTGCATTTCATTAACATGTCTAAACCAAAATAAAAATAAAGAAAACACGTACAGTACAGATCACAAAAATAAGTAAAAACACTTAAAACATGATGCAGACACCAAATCAGTAGCGATATAAGGTCACTGGAAATCCTAAAACATGTGCCAGGAACAGAATAATTTCAAAGCGGCTACTATATATTAAATATTTGCAACCAAAAAATACAGTGTCAGAAAAAAGTCACCCAAATATTTGATGACAGTTGAATGAAATCAAATGTGAAGGTGAAGTGCCCCACGTGTATCGCCAAATGAAAACGGATTGCTCAGGGTTCACTGACCTGGCTACTGATTTGGTGCCTGCATCATGTTTTTTAAGTGGTTTTAACTCATTTTTGTGATATGTATTGTCTGTTGGTATGTTTTTTGCTTTTTGCTAATACAATATGACTAGTTTTTTATTATGGGATGTGCAACATTTTGTACGTTTTCTTTCTTTCTTTCTTTGTATATTGGTCGTTATTGTTAGTTTCATTAACATGGCTGTTTATCCTGTGATTTCCGTAATTCCAACATGCAATTTTGATGTTGAGGTGTAATAAATATATATTGTTCCATTTTTACTACTTGACTTCGCTATAAACTTTATTTGGCTCTTGTAAGTAAAATCAAATCTTAAAACAGATTTCACTTATTCTCCTGAGTTACCAGTAAATTAGGCTGAACACTTGGTGCATTATGTTTCCTCTCATAGGCATTTCTTGTAGGAGGCAAAGAACAAAGTCATTATTAGCTGTAAGATTCTGTCTTTACTGTCATTAAAATGACATTGTGACAAACATAAATGCTGCGTTTGCTCAGAGAGGTCTACTCTCCCCTGGGGTGGGCCTACGATATTCAGTGTGAATCACAGGCTGCCATCTGGCTGCCGTATATCATTGCCTTGCATAGCTCCACCTTATACATAGGCAATGTTACTAATCTCCTGGTATCATTTCATCTGCTTTATTACTTGTTTTAATATTTTCAGAATGATCTATGTTGTGATCTTATAAGACAAGCTGACGAGAGTCATTTTGATAGAAAGACAGTAAACAGAACATATTAAGACAATTGGAGAAAATTAATTGTGCAGAACAGAATATAAATCTAAGAAAATAAAAAAAAGACAAAAAATTTAAACCTTTCCACCCATAAGGCATTAAGAATAAATTGTGATCAAAATCCCTATAAATCCCAACATGGTACCAATGAAAACAACAATTTATGCCACAAATAAAAGTCCTAACACAGCAACCTCAACAGAAACATAAAAAGTTATGCCTTTTAGAATATGGAGATATAATAATGTAATGGCAATTCTGATTTATGGATGTGAGGAGGGCCTACAAAAAGAGGACTGGCCTTCAAAAAAGGGGTGTGATCTGTAGAAAGGGGTGGCAAATTCAGGGACTGCCCAAGGTGGCAAAACTGTAGTTAGGTGTAGTCTGTATAAGGGTTAATGCCCTTTTTCTTTCAGTCTACTTGCAGGGAGCCCAAGAGAGGTAAGCTGTGTCAACTTTTCCTTTTTTTGGTGGTGGTGCTGTATGGCGGCCATTGTTGCTGTGATGCTGTGCTGGTGTGGTGATGCAGCCCAGAGCCAGGGGGCTAGGTCTGGCAGCAATGGGGCTGTTAGGCCACTGGGCTGTGTCCCTTATTTGTGTGGCTGTTGCTGTGCCGGTGGCCGCCATGCAGTGCTGTCCCCATTAGTGTAGGGACCCACTGTGAAGTGGCAAGTGGGCTTATACTGTTTAATCAAAAAGTATACTAAGAACCTCCTGTTCAGTTTTGTAAAGTTTTGCTAAGAAGCATTAGAAAAGGAATATGTTTACTACCAGCTAGATGAATGGCCAGTATCCAGAAACCTCTGACTAATTCAAAACCACATAGAAAAAAGAGGTAATGTCTAAAATATAATTTTTATTAATAATAACTTAAAATATATCCCACTAACAACTCTCTCTAGAACAACCAGGGTGATACTGTACAATGAATAACAGTCCCTTATATTTTAGACATTACCTCTTTTTTTCTATGTGGTTAAGAGGCATTAGATCAACATATACTGAGGATGTGTGGTCCATGACTCTCCCTTCCGTGTTTAAAAATTGTAGCTATGCCATTGCCTTTGTGTCTACAGTACATACAAAGACTGACAGAGAGCAGCTAACTGACGTAATGCCTTTTTTCAGGAAAAAGCAGAGGAGACTACAAATTAAGAAATATCCTACGGAAACAAAAGGTTTAGGTTTTGTCAATGTTCATGCACAGTCATTCATATAATAAAGCAATGCATTACTTTTATGGCTGTTTGCACAAGCATGGTGGCCTGGCAGTACTGACAAACAAAACTTTCCTTCTTATATTTTACCATATAGTGCATGAACAACACAATTATACAGTGTGCACCTTTCTAGACAAATCCCTGTCCATTAAAATAATAGAGACTGTAGCTACATCCTCTGCTGCTCAGTATGAAATATAGTAATGTGGGAGCAAGGAAAACTAAAAAATTGGTTCAGTTGTTCATGCTTTAGTAGTGGCAAATAACCTACTTGTGTGTGTGTATCAATGGGTATCTAGATATGTTAGCATGCTTGTATACAAGTGTAAGAAAGGCACTGTATGAGATTAGAAAAAGGATCTAGTTTTTTTCATAAATCTCTCCATTGTCCTTTATCTGTGTCTGGTTGTACAGCTAATTATTACTGAATAATTGATAAACCTATTAACCTTCAAAAAGTACTAATCACTGATAAATGCCTATGCAAGGTTAAAACATAAATTTTACTATTATCAAGTCAATATGCAACAAAAGTGCCCCAGTAAAAACAGGGTATATTAGTAAACCGAAAAACGTTGCATTCAATTTACCTAGGTTACTTGTTAAGATAACTTGGATATAGTATTCTTCTTGATGGTTTAGACATATACATAAATGTCTGACAATAATCCATAAATAGATGCCAAAACAAAGGAGGGGAACTAATATATACCCTAATTAACCCTTCGTAAAGATCGGAGACAACTCTGCTCCATGTTGGCTGAACACTATATAACCCTGTGCTATATACTGTGTATATATATATATTATATATATATATATATATATATATATAATTATATATACACACACACAGTAAAGGAAATAATTATTTGATCCCTTGCTGATTTTTTTAAGTTTGCCCACTGACAAAGACATCTACCCCCCACCATTCAAAGTTCTAGCTCCGACAGACCAGTTAAACGCTCCAAAACAACTTGTCACCTGCATTAGAGACAGCTGTCTTAAATACTCACCTTTATAAAAGACTCCTGTCTACATACTCAACTAATCTAACTCTACAGACTCTAACTTCTACAACATGGGCAAGACCAAAGAGCTTGCTAAGGAAGTCAAGGACAAGATTAAAGACCTGCACAAAGCTGGAATGGGCTACAAAACCATAAGTAAGACGCAGAGTGAGAGGGAGACAACTGTTGGTGCAATAGTAAGAAATACAAAATCACTGTCAATCGACATCAATCTGTGGCACCATGCAAAATCTCACCTCAGGGGGTATCCTTGATCATGACCATTAGTAACACATTACACCATAATGGTTTAAAATCCTTCAGTGCCTGCAAGGTCCCCTTGCTCAAGAAGGCATATTTGCAGGCCCGTCTGAAGTTTGCCAATGAATACCTTGATGATTCTGTAACTGATTGGGAGAAGGTGCTGTGGTCAGATGAAACAAAAATTGAGCTCTTTGGCATTCATTCAACTCGCTGAGTTTGGAGGAAGAGAAATGCTGCCTATGACCCAAAGAACAACATGCCCACTGTCAAGCATGGAGGTGGAAACATTATGTTTTGGGGTTGTTTCTCTGCTAAGGGCATAGGACTACTTCACCACAATCAATAGAAGAATGAATGGTTTCATGCACCATAAAATCCTGAGGGACGTCCTCCTTCCCTCTTCCAGGACATTAAAAATGAATCGTGGCTGCGTCTTCCAGCAAGACAATGACCCAAAACATACAGCCAAGGCAACAAAGGAGTACCTCAAAAGGGAGCACATTAAGGTCATGAAGTGACCTAACCAGTCTCCAGACCTTAATCCCATAGAAAACTTATGGAGGGAGTTGAAGCTCTGAATTGCCAAGCGACAGCCTCAAAATCTTAATGATTTAGAGATGATCTTCATAAGAGGAGTGGACCAAAATTCCTCCTGACATGTGCACAAACCTCATCATCAAATACAAAAAATGTCTGACTGCTGTCCTTTACAGCAAGTGGTTTTGTCACCACGTATTAAGTCTTGTTTGCCAGAGGGATCAAATACTTATTTCTCACTGCAAAATGCAAACACATTTTTATAATGTATACAACGTGATTTTTTGGACTTTATTTTGGATATTCTATCTCTCAATGTTAAAATTAACTTACCATTAAAATTATAGACTGTTCATTTCTCTGTCAGTGGACAAACTTACACAACAAGCAAGGGATCAAATAATTATTTCCTTCACTGCATATAGCTCACAAAAGGTGCCACAAAAGATTCCTGATGCATTCATTTAGTCCTAGTGGAACCACTGATCGCAGTCGGGATACTATATCTATGACACAAAATGTGTCAGTTAATGTCTCCTTGAAAGAATTCCCAAACATGTCATGCCACTAGGGTTTCTCTCCGTATGGAATATCCAGTGGTCTCTTACTCTTCTTCTAAACTCCTCTTTGTTTCTTCCAATGTAGTCCCTGGGACATGTACATTGACATAGATAGACACCCCCTTTTAGGTTTGCAATTAATGAAATTTTGTAGCTCAAATCTTTTTGGGATTCTACTGCTAGTAAAACATTTTCTTAACAAAGGGGTAGGCCCTACAGGAATTGCATGGAAAAACTCCCTGGACAGATATGTGTAGTCAAGTGCTTTCTATGGGGAAGAAGTAGTGACTATTAACTGGTCTGTCCTCAGTCGAGCAACCTCTTTTGCTAGAATTTTAGGAATCATTTGTGCAAATATTAAATCTGGTCTAAGGATCCCTAAATGTTTTCTAAGGATCTATTTTACCTTTGTTGACTCATTATCATAAGTGGCAATAATACGAGTTGTTATTTGTACAACATAATGAATAGGTGGTCTCAATAACTCACTTCTATTTCTATTCCATACATAGGTAAAAGGTATCCTCTGTTCTGGAGTCTGTCAGTTAATTGCCAAGACTGCTTCTTAAATTCTTCCATCAATAAGTAATTATGTCTCATTCAGAGGTATTGATCTTTCGGAATTCCCTTTTCCAATGGCTCTGGCTGATAACTCATCCATTATAGCAAGTTGTTAGTTACTGTTGGTCTTCTGTAGACTGTTGTAACTAGAGTACCATCATATCTTTTTGTAATCTTATGGTCCAAAAACTTTAGAGACCCACCACTATCTTGTAGGTCAACTGCAGCTATCAACTGCAGTTGGTTATCATTATGTTACTGGATAAAAACCATGAATGATGTAACAGTATTTGACCAAAGTATTAGGATATCATCTATATCTGTTGCCGTCCCGAAATTTAAATTTTGGGGATCCATAAGATTTTTTCATCAAAAAAAATACTGTGGTGTCCTCCCCCCCAGGCAAGTCGATTTTTCACGTGTGGAACAAATGGGGTCCCCATTTTTTTTAACCCCCCCGAACTTTTGGAAGAAACCCCCCATTCCCAAAAACAAAATATTTAAAGCCTCAAAAAACATATTCCATCAAAATTTGAGAACATATAACGATTTGCATATTGTATACAGCTTTAAGACCTAGCTTTGCAAAATTTTGAACTTTTATAAAGCCTCCAAAAAATCTAAAAATTTTCCTATTTTAGTAGCCTTTTTTTTTAAAAGGGTTTTGCCCTTTTAATTTTTTTTGATTTTAAATCACCTTTGGTCTTTTTTATATTGGGTGGTTTAAGAATAGGACAAATGGTTGTTAAATTTTTTTCCAGATATTAAAGGGGGAAACAATCAAGAATGTTTAAAAGTTTTTCCCCTAAAATTTTATGGGTTTTTTTAAATTTATCCCTCCTTTTTTGGTCCCCTTTGGGGATATTTATGTAGATTAAAAGAAAATTTTAATTAGGTGGTTTAGCGATTGCGGGTTTGGGTATCGAATCGACGATAGTCGATAAATCCGGGGCCCTATCGATAAGGGTTTTTCGATAGTAGCATCGATTAAGGGGCGATTAAACCCTTAAAAAACCCAAGGGGGGGGCAACAACACCTTCATTTTTTACACCCAAACAAGGCGGAGAAACTTAAATTTAAAAACCCCCAACATTCCCCAAAAGGATTACCAGCTACAACTTACAACACAAAATTAGGTTTAAAAAAGTCACAGAAAAAAAATCACAGACCCCCTTTACTATCCCTGTCTTTTACCACAGCATGGGCCCTTAAAAACCCGCAAACACCCACAAATTAAAAAGTGCCGAAGGCAGTAATGATTTGAACCATCATGTTAAACTTGAACTGGACTTTTAATAACCCCTGCCCCTGAACGCAGCAACCCGAAACCTCTTTGACCCCCAGTTTTAAAAAGTCCCGGGAAAAAAGGGGAGCCCTTTCAACCACCATTTTAGTTTGAACTGGCCCACTAACAATATCGGGCCCCTGAAACCAGAAAACCATTAAACCGTCGGGACCCACAATTTAAAAAGCGCCAAAAAAGGAAATTTTTTCCCAACCACCATTTTATTTTTGAATTTGGACATATACTGCCCCCTTTTCCGGCCCAAACAGTAAAAACCATTAAACCTGCCCTCCCCCCCAGATTACAAATTTGCCGGAAAAAAGGACTTTCAACCACCATTTTTTTTGAACTGGATTTTACTAGAACTGTCCTTGCCACAGCATGCCCCCGGGGCCGGGGAATTTAAAACCAGTGGGTGCGGTGAGAGCCTAAGCGGGCCCTCCGTCATCTTTTAACACGCGGGTTTTAAAAGGGCCCTTTAGACGCAGCAACAAAAACTTTTCTTGCTAAAACCAGAGGCAAAAAGGGCGGAAGTGTGAGAATTTCCACCCCTTCCTCGGGGTACACATTTAAAAACCCCGGGGTTAGCGCTTCCCCCTCCGTTTTAGTGCGGCCCCAAAGGGAGTTTTCATTTGGAAAAAACGGTGGTTAACTCTCCTTTTAAAAACCCATTTCCCCTTTTTGTTGGGGAAATTCTTTTTCCCTCTTTTTTACTCAACGTGCGGGGAGGAAATTTGCTCTGTATTTTTTGTTCTTTTCCCCCGTGCCCCCATACCCCTTGTCCTCTGAAAAACCTACATCTGGTCAAGTTTTCCTGTCCCCATCTCCCTTGTACAATTCGGGGAAATTTTTTTTAACCACTATTTTTTTACATGAAAGGTTTTATATTTTTAATCTAAAAAAACACAATTTTTAAAAAAATTTTTGGAATCCCACCCATGCCCTTTTTTTTCTTTTTTTTTAAATTTTGTTTTTAAATGGGTGGTCTAAATACAGGATTGATACTATTTTAAAAGATCTTGAAAAAACCCAAGTCTTTTTGCAATTTTTTCCCCATTTAAACAGTGTCCTACCATTCCTGTTTCTACACACCATCCCCCTTTGGGAAGCCTTTTTGGGTCAATTGTGAAAAAAACAAATGTTTGTTAAAACAACTTTTTTTTTAAAGAATGGGACCTGAAGGTATGGGCGAAAGTCACACCCAAAAATGCCCCCAAAAAAATTCAAAACTGACCCAAAGCCATTTTTTGAAAATTTGGGTGAAGAACAAAATGCCCTATTAGAAACAACATTTTTTAGAATAAAACCGAGTATTGTTTGCATTTCAAAGAAAAAATCCCCCAAAAATTAAAAGCAGGGACCCTTGAACCAAACTTTGGTCAATTGTGAAGAAAAAAAGGTGTTTAGAAAAAAATTTTTTTTTAATAAAGACCTGTAGAATTTGCTGCATTTCAAAGCAGCATGACCCAAAAAATTATAAAAAATGACTTTTTTAACCTCTTTAAAAATTGTGAGGGAAAAATTGCCACTTAGAACCCCAAAATTTTTTCCCCCAAAGGACCATGTTTAAATTGCTGATTTTCCACACTACAAAGACTCCAAAAAATTAAAAATTTAAGACTTCTCAGCCACTGTTAAAAATTGTAGGGAAAAAATTCCCCACTTAGATGCCCAACTTTTTCCCTTTTCCCAAAAGGGAAACCATGATTAATTGCGTAACCCCACAGCTTAAATGCCCCCCAAAAAATTTAATAAATAACTATCAGCCACTAAAAAAAATTGTGAGGGGAAATGCCACTTAGAAAGCCACTTTTTCCTGTTCCAAATTTGGCCCCCAAATTTAAAAAGCTGAATTCACAGCAACAGGCCCCTAAAAACCCAAAAAAAATTTGAAAAAAAAATTTGCAAAATTTCTTAAAAAAGTGAGTAAAGGGAATACGGGTTGAAAATAAAAACCTTCCCGGGTATTTACAGTCTCCTCACACAAAAGAGAAAAAAAAGAGGAAAAGAGAAAAAAAATTGCAGTAAAAATTATCTTTTTTAAAAAAAAATTTTTCCCAAAGGACCATTTTTTGTTTGAAAAGGAATGTGAAAAAGACCGGAAAATTTTATCGGTGGTTCCTCTGGCAATTGGGGCCAAAAACATCTAAAGAGATCCATCCCGTTTCCCAACCTGAGGGAAGTAAAACGATCCCCCTTAATTGGGAAAGCCGGATGGGGTTTGTCTGTAATACACCCCCCAGCTGGGGTAAAGGGGCCCCGCCCCGATTTTGACGTTTGGCTGTTTGGGCAGAACAAAACACCTCTAGGGTTTGGGACGAGCCAGCTGGGGCCTTTCCCATTTTGGGAACCCAGAAGTCTATTGGGCCCGGAACACATGCAAAAACATTGTAGAGACGCAGATAGTCGTGAAACCATGATTTTAAAAAGGCTGATCCTTTGGTGTTGGATTTTGTCCCCCGCATTCCCAAGCTTTTGGTGAGGTGGAAAACAAAAAATTTGCCAAAGGGGTTTCACCCTTTAAAGGGTTTCCCCGCCACCTTGCCTCCCTGCTCCCGTTTCCCCCCTACTTGGCACTCAAACGCTGCCCACGTCCAAAAAGTTGTTTCCCACCGGACATTTGGGGGAAACGTAAAGGGCGGGACCAACAGTTTGCCTCCAGTTAAATCAATCAGCAAGGTCCTCCAAAAACTTGCATTTTACTCTCTAAATTTTTGGGGGGGAAAAGGGAAAAATGCTGATTTTTGTTTTTGTACCCGGGGGGTCCAGGAGGGTTTCCACCCCCTAAAATGTTTGTTTTATTTTTTTTGGGCCTTAAATGCGAGGGTCATTCGGGGGAAAAAGGAGCCCAAGCATCAAAGGGGAGAGATGGAGCCTTTTATTTCCCAAGCCCCCGGGGGCAGGGGGACTTTGCCCAAAATGATCCCTTTCCCCATCTTCCTCCTTTCCCCCTTTAAATTCGGCGCCCAAAAACCTCTTTTTCAAGGCAGGGGCTCGGGGAACACGGGGTCTAGGGGAAAACCTCCCCTCCCTTCCTCCGCTGCCTTTTCCGGGCCCGCTTAAAAACAAACCCTGACTTGCCTAGATGATGCACCCGGGAAACGAAAGCCCAATTGCCCCTAGCTCTGGGCCCCGAACCACTGGGCCCAATGAAGACCAATGAAATTGTGAAAACTTTTCGGGGCCCTTTTGGATTTTTAAAGGAAAAGAAAAGGGCCCCTGTCCACAACTGTGTCCCGTCCCCCTCCTCCGACGCTGGGGGGGAAACCCTTTTTTTTTCAGAGTGTCCAAAACGATCGTTTCCCGAACCCAAGATCACCACAAAAGCCCCATGCTGACAAGGGGAAATTTTCCCACTGAAACCCTTTGGTGGCTTCTTCAAAACCCGGGAAAGGAAAGGGGGCAGAGCTTTTCAAAACCCCCCCCCACTCTCGGGGATTTTAACACCCCGAGGTTCCCCCAAACCGCTCTTTTCAGGCCAAAGGTCCCCTTCGTAAAAGCCCAAAAGACATTCGCTCGGCCCGACAATCGCTGGGGCAAAGTGGGGGGTTTGGAAAACCCCGCGTGTTTGCCCACGTCAACAATTAGACCGGTTTACGGGGGGGGCCGACTGGCGCTGCAAAGCAGCCAAGCGGGGCCCAAGCAGGGGGCCCAACGGCGGGAAGGGGGGGAACTCAGACCCCGAACTTCCCTTTAGCAGCATCCGACAAGGGTAGCTCTTTTAGAAAAAAAATTTTGGGAAAGACAAGGTTCATAAAATGTGCCAGGCAAGGGTGGCTCCAGCCCTAAACCCATCTTAAAGGGGGGCCAGGGAGATTTCCCCCCGTAAAGGCACACCACCTTGCCTTGGGACAAGGGTTTTTTGTCACCCCCAAACCAGGAACGGTCTTCCGTTGCTTAGGAAACCTTCCCCAAACTCCTTAAATGTGGGGGGGAAAGGTCTCCAAGGCAGATTAAATTTTTAAAATTGGCCTGGGTTTCTCGGGCACGTATCCACCAGAGGAATTTTTTTTGGGGAAAAAGCCCTTCACCATCCCTGCGTTTTTAAGAGCGTTGCGCCGGGGCCCGGGGCCCCCCCCACCCAACCCCCCCGAGACATCCACCCCCGGGTCACCCATTTAGCTGTCCACTAGAAATAGCGGCCTTGCCCTCTTACCCAGTCCATGTTTTCGGTGGGGAAAAATTTTGGGGAAATTTCCCGACACCGAAGCAACAAAACCCCTTGAAATTTTTGATGACACCCTGGCTGGCCATGCAGGGGGGGGGATTTTTTTCAAAGAAATGCCTCTCCCGGGATCTTGGGAGTTGGGGGGAGGGGAGGGGCCCTTTACGTGGCCGGGAAACCCCTCGGGTTTTCCCCCCCCCAAACGGAAAGGAACAATTTTCCCAAGGGCCCAAAAACCCGGCAATGCCGAATTCAGGCTTTGGCTTTTGGGGTGGTTTTTTTGGGGTTTAAAGGGGTTTTTTCGCTCCCAAACCGGAAACAAAAGGCTGGCTGCTAACTTGGCCCCCGGTTTTTCGGGGTGCAGGTCGTCAAACTGGCGGAAAGGGGAAGGGGGAGGATGGGTCTCTGGTGGGGCTGGTGGACTCGGGCGACGGTTTGGAAAAGGCTGAAGCAGGCTGGGTCCCTTATCATGACTCGAGAACCCTGTGCAGCTTTAGGAACGTTGGTGGGGGCGGAGGAGAAAGGGGCGGGGGGGACAGAGGGTTTTTGACATGGTTGGGGGCCCGGGGTCGGTTTTGGGGCCTTTTTTGGGCCCAAATTTTTTCCCTCCATTTCAACTCAAAGGATTCGCTGCAATTTTACAAACATGTTTTGGGGGTGGATTAACCACCCTAAGGTTTTTTCCTTTCCTCCACCTTAGCGTTTTCAGCAAAGGCAGCATATGACAAAAACTGGGTGAATCAGGGCTTGGCCCCAAAGAAGGGCCCAAGCTTGAGGAAAGGCCCCCCGGACCTTTTTTTAAAGGCGATAAGCGAGGCGGAGGGTTTTTTGCTGGGGCCGAGGCTGGCAGAAATCAAATCAGCGGACTTCTGCGACCCCCCCTCCCTTCCCCCCTTTTTGGCGGGAAACCCTTTTTGAACACCCCTCGTCCCCCCCCCTCGTCCCCCTGAAGAAGCCCCTCGCAAAAACAAATTCTGCGGAAAAGACCAGGGTGGATCCGCAATTTTTGTCAACACAAACAACAACATCCCAAAACAGGGGGACTTGGGCCTTCCTTCTTTCTGCATTTCCCGAAGCTGCCTACAACAAAGGGGGCACTGCAAGGCTTGCCGGGCCCCCCGGGATTTTTGCCGAATTTACCCCCCTTTCCTTTCCCCCCTCTAAGCATCCTTTAAATGGGGTCAACAGACAAAAACCCTTTCCCTTTAAAAATTTTAAAAAACCCTTCCAAACCCCCCCCCCCCCATTTTTCCAAAGAGGTCCTTTAGACAATTTGGAAAACCACAGTGGTGGGGGCAACCCATTGAAAATTTGGGGCCCGCTTCATGGGTTTTTCGGAAAGCTGATTTAAAGCTGATTACGGGCATTTTTGGCCTGAAATGGGGAGGGCGAAGGGGGGTAAAAACTGCAAGATGCAGGGTTTCATTTAAACCCCCGAAGGGCAGATTGGTTGACAATTTCGTCACTTAGATTTACAGGGGCCCCGACCCAGCGATGGGCAGGGCCCGACGGTTTCCCGCAAATTTAAAGATCCCCCGGCATGCGGTTTTCCCCCAGACTGGAAAGGGGCACCTTTCCCGTACCTCTACCTCCCTTTCTTAAACCCCCCCACCTTTTTCTCACTTTAAAACCCCCCTGCAATTTTGCCCCATGTTCCCAAAAAAATAAAAATTTGAAAAAGGTTATTTGGGAAAGTTTTTGGAAAATCCTTATTAAAAGAAAGGGAAATTTACAGCTATTCTCAAAAACCCTCTAATCAAAACCCAAAAATTTCCGGATTCAAATTTCCCGGGAAGGGTCTAACAACAAAACGGCCCGGGCAAAAGTCCAAAAAAAAAAAACGTTTTCTGTTTAAATTTTTTTGGGATAATAAACGGTATTTTTTTTCACCTTTCAAATTTTACCTATGGTGAATATAGAATTGGGGTTTTAAGATTTAAGTAGATGCTGCGTCAATGAACAATGCGGGTGCGCAAAAGTCAAAAAACACGTAACTGTGATGTTTTCGTATGATACACGGTATTTTTGGCAACAAACAACCTGTGCTGACTACAAGATTGGGGATTGTAATTTAACTGCAAGTGTGGATATATCAACATTCACAGTTGTAAGGGGTTAAAATTGAAAATGAACACCTATCTGAAATGTTTTACTGATAATAAAAATGCAGTTTAGCATCTAACAAAGACACCAGCAGTTACAAGAAATTTGATGTGTATCCAATATAAGTTCAGGCTGCCCAATACCAGGAAATATTTTCAATAGAAAACTGTTAATAATAAATATATTCAACTACAATGTCTACACTATGTCTTGGTGAACTTTATCCAGTTTTCTTTATAGATTGAGGTTGTCTGTGTTCGCCCGCGGGCCCCCGCCCCCCCCCCCCCGCTCCCACCGCCGTAAATTTACTGCGGTAGATGCTGCTTTAAAATTCTCTAGCTAACTACATAAAATCTTCAAATCTCTAATCGAACTAAAGTGGAAGGATCACAGCTAATAGTAGCGGTTTCTCTGTGCAGAAATAGACTAATTTCGCTGAGCTGTTTGGCCACAGGCAGAGCGCAGGTCCTATCCCTATGAGACGCTGAGAGACACTGAGGCTGAAACAGGAAACGCTGTTCTATGTAAAACGAGGTCATGTGATTTTTCCAGCCAATCGCAACCATACACATCCCAGTCATGACGTCGCACACACATCTCACCCTGCTCTATTCTGTAATCTCATTGCTGGCCGCCAAAATTACAGGAAGCGCCGAAAAAGGCGCGATCTTAATAGATGATGCTCAGATTTTAACCTTAAGTATCGCATGATCTGGAAATTTCGATCACCATAAAAACCTTGCCGATTTCAACTTTGTCGATAAAAATCGCTCAACACTAATTATAATATACTAATGTGAATATAACAATTCTTTTTTCTTTAAGTTTTCAGATCTGTGGATGGGGATAGGATGAATTACCCCCTATGTTTCCTGAATTAATAATTTTACTTTCCATTTATTATATTTTTTTTAACTTTTTTTATTAATTATTTTTTACTAAAATTTTTCATTTATTGGCTTGGTGGTCGGAGTGTTTTTGTCTGATGCTTCATCCTGGTGCTATATTGGGACATGGCGTGCCTGGATTCGGAAGAATCACTTTTGTTACGTACAGGTTCCTTATATTCTATTTATATTATATTAGGTTTGCCTTGGTATTGGTCTATAAAGGCTATGCACTACTGTATAATGTCTCTTACATTTTTTTGTAAGGAGCCATATGCATTTATGGGTATATAGCTATATATAGGGTGAGGAGTCACTCATTTGTGTATTAATTCGCAGTTCACACTGCATTGCGTCGGTTATGCGGTTTGTGTGCTGAGCTATAGCCCCTATTAACTGTTTATTATATATGAGCAGTGTTTATGGGATGCTTCTGTATACTTATACTCTGATCATTTTCTCTCTGTATACCATTTTGGCTCCTCAAGAATTCAATATTAGCCTTCTTAAATACCCTTACTTAACATGACAGTCGATAGTTGCAATGTTCTAGTGAGATAGCCGGTTAGATATTCTTGCACTTCGCATGACTAGTACTCTGGGCAACTATACAACAGTTTCTACCTTTAGTAAAATGGCCACTGCTCACTCTCTGAGGATAGCACACATGCGCAAGTTTATTACCTATTGTTTGCTTGAGAGAGGCTCTTTGTCGCCGAAAAGTTGCCTTTGGAAATGCCGAAATAAAGTCTTTGCACATGTTTTTGAATAAGGAGTGCTGAAATTATCCTTACATATTTTCTGAGTGATTGATCCTATTCCAGAGACTATGGGATGTCCCTTCAAGGAAAAAAGTCCTTTGGGAATTTTTAGTAGGGCATACAATGTTGAAATCTGTGGTTCCTTGGGACACATAAAGTCAACTTCATTTTTCAAAATCAATTGTTGGTCCAGACTTTGGGCCAGAAGGTCCATTCATTTTGCTTTATAGTCATCAGTGGGATCTTTTTTAAGAAAACCATAGAAACAAATATCCAGAACTATTTACTTATACTGAGGATCGGTAAGTATCAAATTCCCACCCTTGTCTGTTGGTTTAAAAACGAGTCCTTTTTGCTTTTTCCTTTGGGGCACTGATGTTGTATATTAATATAATAGTAAAATTTATTATTTAACCTTTGTAAGGATTAGCCCAATGGTAGTAAGGGAAAACAAAGTCCATTTACTCCTTTGACTGGCGTTTATTGCTCCACCAAGGTAAACAGAGTAAAACAAAACAACGTAGCTTGAATTCAGCCCACAACATAAAAGAACTCACAGTGTCCGTGTTATAAGACTCACAGTCTCTGGGTTGTTTCTCCACCAGGATAAACCCACAAGGTGATTCACCAACAGCCTGCTGTAGAAGTCCTCTCCAGCTCACACACTGTCAGATCTCCTTCTGAGCAGACACCCCCCCCCCCCCCCTGTTCACCTGACTTGCCAGGCTTACATAGTCTTGTAACACACAAAACCAGGCCTGGACTTGGGCATGGGAGTAGCCAACCGACCCAGCTGTTTTGGCTACTCCAGTAAAAAGCCGACCCGATTAACCGCATAGCAGTTATACTACACATATGTGTGAATGTGTGTCAGTGGCATAATGCCGCTGACACCAGTACTATATGGATTTTTACCACACCGAGACCAGGCATCTCGGTGAGACATATCGGCTGTCCAACACGGCCCCTTGTACCTTTCTACACCTTGTATAGGCATTTGTCAGTGATTGGTCATACAGATATGGTTATTTCAAATAAAAAGGGTTTAGCTTCCTATGGAAAAGTAAATGCTCCTCAATATTCTGAAATATCACCTCAAGCTCACTTTCCTTCCTATATATAACATAGAAAGAATTGGGATGTATATAATAATTATATATATATATATATATATATATATATATATATATATATATATATATATATATCTATCCTGGTCGTGGTCGATTATGCAACCCAGTACACAGAGGCAGTCCCACTCAGAAATACTTCCTCCAAGGGCATAGCCAAGGAGTTCTTTCAGATGTTTTCCAGGGTTGGGATACCTAAGGAAATTCTGACTGATCAGGGGACCCCGTTCATGTTGAGGGTAATGCGGTAATGTCGCCAAGGAGACCTGGGAGGGCTAGGTCACTCCGTATAAGAGCATAATCGAGCATATCTCCCAGATGCAGGAGAGGATAGCCCAGGTGATGCCTATTGTAAAGGAGCATCTACTCCAGGCTCAAGAGGCCCAGGCAAGGTCAGCCTGTCTCAGGCAGTTTAACCCGAGAGACCGAGTTCTGGTGCTGGTACCCACAGTAGAAGTTTTTCGCAAAATCGTGAATTACATGGTACACCAACCGGGCAGGAAGAAGTCCTACCAAGTGTCTCATGTGAATTTGTTAAAACCTTGGAAAGATAGGACCTTCCAGAAGCCCCGTGTGCTATTGGCCAACGGACACCAGCCATTGAGGAGGTCAAAGTGGCGGAGACCCTGTCCTACAGAATAGAGATTTATTTACAGAATCCCTAGGTCGAACCACAGTCGTTGAGCATGAGATAATCACTGAGCCCCAGGTAAGGGTCAATTTAAAACCCTATAGGGTGCCAAGGCTTGCAGGGGGATCATTTCAAAGGAGGTCCAAAGGATGTTGGCCCTAGGGGTGATCAAGGAATCAAAAAGTGGGTGGTCTAGTCCCATAGTCCTCGTCCCGAAGCCCAATGGGGAATGGCGATTTTGTAATGATTATCACAAACTAAACGAAGTGTCTAAGGTAGATGCCTACCCCATGCCACGGGTAGATGAGTTGATAGAGAGACTGGGTCCAGCTCGGTATATCACGACCTTGGATCTTACCAAAGGGTATTGGCAAATTCCGTTATCAAAGGAGGCTAGGGAGAAGACAGCATTCTCCACCTCTGAAGGGTCTTTCCAGTATGTCCAGATGCCTTTTCGCTTACAGGGAGCACCAGCCACGTTCCAGAGGGCCATGGACCGGGTGTTGCGTCCCCACAGGAAATACGCGACAGCCTATCTGGATGACATAGTAATTTTTGGTCAGGAATGGGAAAGTCATCTGTCTAGTGTTCAGGCTGTCCTGGGGGCGTTAAGGAAGGCGGGGTTCACGGTTAACCCCAGCAAGTCGGCTATAGGGATGGAAGAAGCCCGGTACTTAGGGTACATATATATATACACTCACCGGCCACTTTATTAGGTACACCTGTCCAACTGCTCGTTAACACTTAATTTCTAATCAGCCAATCACATGGCGGCAACTCAGTGCATTTAGGCATGTAGACATGGTCAAGACAATCTCCTGCAGTTCAAACCGAGCATCAGTATGGGGAAGAAAGGTGATTTGAGTGCCTTTGAACGTGGCATGGTTGTTGGTGCCAGAAGGGCTGGTCTGAGTATTTCAGAAACTGCTGATCTCCTGGGATTTTCACGCACAACCATCTCTAGGGTTTACAGAGAATGGTCCGAAAAAGAAAAAACATCCAGTGAGCGGCAGTCCTGTGGGCGGAAATGCCTTGTTGATGCCAGAGGTCAAAGGAGAATGGGCAGACTGGTTCGAGCTGATAGAAAGGCAACAGTGATCAAATAGCAACCCCGTTCAACCAAGGTAGGCAGAAGAGCATCTCTGAACGCACAGTACGGGCGAACTTTGAGGCAGATGGGCTACAGCAGCAGAAGACCACACCGGGTGCCACTCCTTTCAGCTAAGAACAGGAAACTGAGGCTCCAATTTGCCCAAGCTCATCGAAATTGGACAGTAGAAGATTGGAAAAACGTTGCCTGGTCTGATGAGTCTCGATTTCTGCTGCGACATTCGGATGGTAGGGTCAGAATTTGGCGTCAACAACATGAAAGCATGGATCCATCCTGCCTTGTATCAACGGTTCAGGCTGGTGGTGGTGGTGTCATGGTGTGGGGAATATTTTCTTGGCACTCTTTGGGCCCCTTGGTACCAATTGAGCATCGTTGCAACGCCACAGCCTACCTGAGTATTGTTGCTGACCATGTCCATCCCTTTATGACCACAATGTACCCAACATCTGATGGCTACTTTCAGCAGGATAATGCGCCATGTCATAAAGCTGGAATCATCTCAGACTGGTTTCTTGAACATGACAATGAGTTCACTGTACTCAAATGGCCTCCACAGTCACCAGATCTCAATCCAATAAAGCATCTTTGGGATGTGGTGGAACGGGAGATTCGCATCATGGATGTGCAGCCGACAAATATGCGGCAACTGTGTGATGCCATCATGTCAATATGGACCAAAATCTCTGAGGAATGCTTCCAGCACCTTGTTGAATCTATGCCACGAAGAATTGAGGCAGTTCTGAAGGCAAAAGGGGGTCCAACCCGTTACTAGCATGGTGTACCTAATAAAGTGGCCGGTGAGTGTATATATATATATATATATTAGGGGAAAAAAGTATTTAGTTAGCCAGCAATAGTGCAAGTTCTGCCACTTAAAAAGATGAGAGAGGCCTGTAATTGACATCATAGGTAGACCTCAACTATGAGAGACAAAATGAGAAAACAAATCCAGAAAATCCAATTTTCTGATTTGGAAAGAATGTATTTGCAAATTATGGTGGAAAATAAGTATCCGGGGAACACAATCAGTGACAAGAGCTCATCTCAGGCAGCTACAGTCACTCTTCCCTACTTAGTGATCACACACTCACTGCTGAACGAGTGTTCAACCCCAGGTTATGTCATTCTACTCCCATCCTCTGTTCTCCTTAGTAATTAGTCAAACAGTGCACATAAATAAAAAGAATAAAGAAATCTGAGTCAGGTATATGCATTGAGATAAAAAAAAGATAAAATGCTTGTTTCCTGTAGGTATTTGAACCTAGGATCACTATGTTAAAAGGCAGAAATGCTAACCACTCAACTACATTGTAGCTACTCATGTCAAGTTGGTAATTTAAGGGAAAAACATCAAAAGTCTGGTTAATCATTACATTCTTATTAAGCTCATCAGATAGTTTGTTAAACTGCTTTTACTGCTATACATCCTTATCGAACTATCAGATATCTCTCACACAGCTTTCCTTGAGACAGATGCAGTGTCTGCTAAAAGCAAGAGATTCAAGGCCTTCCTCCTCCCCCCAGATGATACAGAGGAGAGCTTGGGAATGTGTCATATCAGCTAATGCTTCGTACGTACATGCAAATTATAACTTGTCTCTTAGCGACCGCCAATTAACCAATCATGTAGTGATAGAATAGTCATGTGATTAAAAAAGTTCTATTGGACTGTAATTTACTGTGATTAAAGATCAGATCTATGTCCCAAACGGAAGGAGTGGGTCGTATTTCTCAAATTCCGTCTGTCGACAGCTGTATTAATAATATAATTCGGAGGAGGCATTAATTGGATACAGGAGTGGAACAAAGATAATTTCCACACTTGATTTAATCATCTTGACAGTGGTGCCGTGCTCTCAAACGCCCGAGGACTATCCGGAGGGGGGCTGATGCCTTACCATCGACTGCACGGTCCTGGAGAGCCCGAATCACTTGGGGCCTGATCAACCCCACAGAAACAGGTAAGTTCGCAGATTTTAGAAAATCTGTGACTTATCTGTTTTTCAGACATTCTAGTGAAAGTCTTTTGGTGATTGTCGCCTCCTTCAGGAGACCTTTGTAAGCGTTCAGGTGTGCCTCCAGGGTGTGTTCTGGAACATGTATGTGTATCATATGCGTATACCCTTTAAACGCTACCAATTAATGTCTCTGCTTGTTGCTCTGTAAAGTATACGTGACTGGATAGTGTATTTTCCTTTCGGTATCATATTTCAGTGTAGGCCAGGAGCTGGGCTCCTGATGAGAAAAAAGTGAGATATCAGGGATACAGTCCCTAAGAAGCAATCCGGTAGCGAAGCCGAAGCCTGTTATAAGTTATATACAGTTATATACAGATACAGTTATATACAGATATAGTTATAAACAGAAGATCTGAGTTACTGATAAGCCTGTTATAGACAGATGATCTGGGTTTCTGATAAACCTGTTATAGACAGATGATCTGGGTTTCTGATAAGCCTGCTATAGCCAGCTCTTTACATAAACAGACCTGTGTTTGACTAGTGTGAGCACACTGTGGGGAAAAGCATGGTCATATCAGCCTGCTGGGCCACATAATATGCAGTTCAAACGTATCATAAATGCCCTATTTTGAGCACACTGAAAGCTGAAGCAGGACAAAGCAGGAATGAAATGTCTTCGTGGTAAACCTCTTTAAGCTTAGCTGTTCAATATACAGTGCATTACTTGCATCTGTTTGAACTCGTTACCTGGACAAAAGACACCCGTTCACACACTTAATCAATCACACTCCAATTTCTCAACCATGGCCAAGACCAAAGAGTTGTCTAAGGACACCAGGGACAAAATTTTTGACTTGCACAAGGCTGGGATGGCTACAGGACAATAGGCAAGCAGCTTAGTAAAAAGGAAAAAACTGTGCAAGATCTCGCCTCGTGGGGTATGGATGATTGTGGGAACGGTCAGGAATCAGCCCAGAACTACACAGGAGTACCTGTTCAGTGAAGTGAATAGAACTGGGACCACAGTCTTATAGATTACCATTCATAACACACTACACCGTCATGGATTAAAATCCTCCAGGGCAAGCAAGGTCCCCCTGCTAAAGCCAGCAAATGCCCATCTGGGCGCTCCAGAGGAGGCATGGGAGAAGGTCGTGTGGCTAGATGAGACCAAAATAGAACTTTTTGGTATCAACTCTACTTGCCTACTTTGGAGGAAGAAGAAGGATGAGTACAACCCCAAGAACACCATCCCAACTGTGAAGCATGTGGTGCAAACATGATACTTTGGGGGAGCTTTTCTGTGAAGGGGACAGGATGACTGCATTGTACTGAAGGGAGGATGGATGGGCCCATGTGTCGCGAGATTTTGGCCAACAACCTCCTTCCCTCAGTAAGAGCAATTAAGAAATGGTTCTGTAACAAGCATTTCATGCAATAAAATGCAAATTAATTATTTAAAAATCATATCATGGGATTTTCTTTCTTTTATTTTTTTTTAAGGTTCTGTCTCTCACAATAAAAATTACAGACCTCTTCATTCTTTGTAAGTAGGGAAACTTGCAAAATCACCAGTGTATCAAATATTTATTTCCACCACTGTGAATATATGTTACACAAATATTATTCTAACAATAGAATTTGGCCAAAGGGGCAGAAGATATTAGGAAACACATGAAAACTCAGTTTTAGATTGATGTTTTTGAAGGACAGAACACTGGCAAGAGTAAGGATCTAAGTGACTTTGACTATGGCCAAATCTGACTGCATATTTCGAAGGTTATTACTTGCCAAAATTGGTCCAAAAGGGCAATATTGAAACATAAAGGGAGCAATCACATATAGGGAGCATCACTTACCTGGGGAGCAGATGGCATCAGGAAGCACTATGGGAAGAAGATCAGCTAACCGAGGTAGTATGTGACGCTCTGGGCAATGTTTTACTGGGAATCCTTGGTTCCTAACATTATGTGGATGTCACTCAGTCATGAAGCTCCTACCTTAAAAGGGTTGTCTCGCTAAAGCATTTAGCTGCCTTTTGTGCTGGCTGCCAAGCAGAGCTTGTGAAATGGAGGGGCGTGTTTTTCCTCCCAGCAGGAAGTATCTTCGCTCTCTGCAGACATGCCCCACACTGTGCATGTGATGATTTTATTTGTGTGAGCTGGGGGAAGGGAGATGTTCTCAGGGTTGTGGGACTAAAGCATGGCACACGCAAATGACAAAATTTTTTCATCCAAAAATTTAAGGGGGGGTTTTTTTTTTTTTTTGCTGTGGGAGTCCGCTAAGGAATCATTGGAAAGGTTTAAAAAAAACCCAAGTGTAAACTGGGTAGTTTTATTTCTAATTTCTTTTCTCTTTCTTTCATTTCTTTGTAACTTTGAATGGGCATTTTGCTTTTAGGAATTTGGGAAAAAATGGGGTGATTTTTTTGTTCTATCTCACATATTGATTAAACCTGAAAATTTTTTTCACCTCTGAAACCCCCTACAGATCTGCAGAATTTTTAAAATATTTCAATTTATTTGTTTGTGTTTTCATGGCACATTCTTTTGTCTTTAAAGTGTTTTATGTAGGACTTTCCTTTTTGCCTCACAAAAGTTTTTCTTTTGGGAAGAACCCGTACAGGGTTTTGTTTTTTTCTTTTTTGTTTTTTCAAAGGGGTACCAACCAAAATTGTCCAAAAAATTTTTGTAAAAAGGGGACCCCCCGCCATCTGTGTCACAAAAGTGTTTTCGTGGGACGGGAAATTTTTTGTCACAAGTGTTTTTCGTGGGACTGCCCAGTTTTCGCTGGTGTTTCTTCGGGTTTGTTATTTAAAGGGGGGAACCCCGCCATTGTGTCGCAAAAAATGATTTAGTGGGGAAAATCCCAAAAGGGACAGCTGTGGTTTTCTCTTGTTTGCTATTTGGTTTCAAATTTTTTTTAAACTTTTTTGGGGTTTCTTTGTCCTATTGATTGACTAATTCTTTCACCAACAGGGGGTTTTAAACTAAAAAAATTTTTATTTATTTATTTTTTTACAAATGAATTTTCCGGGGCACCAAAAGGGGTTTTGGGTCTTTTTTTTAATCTTTTTTAATAGATTTAGGGAGAGGGGCAGCCAAAATTCTTGGGGGGTTAAAAATTTTACCCTTTTTTTTTCTCCCCAAAAAAACCTTCGGTTTTTATTCCTTTTTCCCCTGTTGAATTAAACGCACCATTTTTTCTTATTGGCTCCTTTAGTCTTTAGATGTGTTTTTGTTTTTTTCCTTTGTCTTATCAAATTTTGGGTTTTTGTTTTTAAAAAATCTTTGACCCTTTGTTCTTATTTAAATTTTTTGAGTTTTATTGTCTTTATTGTAAAAAATGGAAATAAACCCCAATGGAAGACCAAGTTCTGCGGTTTGCTTATTTGGGTTTTTTGACATGAATTTAGGCTAAAAAATCCTTTTCATCGCATTTTCTTAATTTGGGTTTTAAAAGAAAAAATTTTTTTTTGACTTTCATTTCCCCGTTTTTTCCCAAAAGAAGGGTTTCTTCCTTTGTAATTTTTTAGTTTTTTCTTGGGCTTCTTTTTAGTGCCCGTTTCCCCCCTTCAAATCTCCGGGGGAAAAAGTGCCCGCAGCCCGCCCGTTTTTGGGCTTATAGGCCACCCAAAATTTTCTTATGAATTTTTGTGCCTTTATAATTTTGCTGCAAACCCATCCCAAGGGACCATTTTTAGTCCTTCTTCCCATTATTTTAGAAAAGTACTACACCAATGGGCCAACCCCTGCTTTTTTTTTTTCTTTTCCCTGTTTTTCTTAATTTACCCTTGGGGAAAAGCACATCGTGTCCAACCCAAATGATTTAGTGGGGGGCCCCCGGAAACTTTCTCACCAAAAAATGTTTTTGTGGGATTGCACAATACAGCTGTGTTTCTCTTCGGTTTTTGATTAACGTTTTGGGCTGCCCCTTCTGAGTCAAAAAGTTAATTAAATCGGGATTTCCCCGTTTCCCGTGTTTTTGTCTGTGGGTTTTTCATGGGGGGCTTTTCGCAAACTGAGTCAACCCAAAAGGGTTTTTAAAAGGGGGAAACATTAAACTGTTTCCCCCGTTTTGTTTTTTGCTTTTGGGGTTTTATTTTGGGAAAGCCTTAAAAACAGTCTTTTTTCCAACCCCAACGCTCAAGATGTGACCTGTGCACCGCCCTCCCTTTGTAATTGCCGCGCTCAAGTTAGCGGCATGGGGGGGGGGACTTTCCCTCAAGCCTAAAACAACCCCTTTGGGTTTGTTCCAACCGGGAAAATTATTTTGGGGGATTTTTCGGATTTTCCCGGGTTTTTTTCCTTTTTTTCTTTTTTAAAATTGATTGGGAAATATTGGGCCTTGGTTTTATTCGGTAAAAAACCCCCTTTTATTGAGTATGCGGGGGTTTTAAAGGGTGGGTTTAACACACAGGGTTTGGTTGGGGGGAACCTGGTTTTAAAAAAAATTTTTTAAAAAAAAACGGGGTAAAAGGGGGGGTGGGGGGGGAAAAAATTGGGGGGGGGGGTTTTTAGGGGGGGCTTACCGGGGAAATCCGTTAAAGGGGGGGCTTGGGGGGGAGGGGGGCGCACCAAAACCCTTTTTTTTTTTTATTTCCCATTTTTTTTCCCCCCCCCTTTTTTTTTTTTTCCCCCCCCTTTGCCTCTTCAACCCCCCTGGGGGAGTACGTGCCCCATCGGTAGAGCCCCCCCAAAACCCGGAAAACTTCGGCCCCCGGGGGGTACTGTTCGCCCCGCAATTTAGCCGTGTGAAAATTAGCCTAACAATTAGCTTGGCCCTTTAAAACAAACCTGGGCCCCCTTCTCATTTTAAAAAAAATTTCTAATGATACCCTAGCAAAAAACCCCTTTTTTAAGGGTTTTTAGTTTCCCCCCATTTTTTAAAATATGATCCTTTTTTAGTGAGACAAAAACCCTTTAACTTGTTGCATCCAAATTTTCCCCCTTTTTGGCAAAAATATTCACTAATTCCCCCTTTTCCCGCCCTTTTTATTTCCATGTTTCCAGTTTTAAGAGGGGATGAAACCCGTTTTCCTTTTTTTAAAAGGGACCAGCTGGTTTTATTTGAAGATTAAACTTTTTCGAGAAAATAAAAGTTCTTATAAAAAAAGAAAAACTTGTTTAAATAAAAAAACCCGAAAAAACACAGCTTTTTAAAACAAAACTAGATAGTGAAACTATAAATGATGTTTTTTTAAATTTATAAAAAAAAAATTTAAACATTTAAAGAAAATCAGGGAAAATTTTAAAGGCCCAGGTTCCAAAACGGTGTATTTGAAAGGGGCGTAATTTCACCCCGCTTTTTCGCCCGGGGAAAAAACCCCGGCGTGGGGTAAAAAATGAAACTGGGGGGCCGGCCCCTTCGCGGCCCTTTGATTTTTTTCAGCGGAGGTTTTTCGGGCAGTTTCACTTGTCAATTAAAACCCTTTTTTCAACCCGGCCCCCCGGGGGCCCTTTCCCCCGGGGGGGGGAAAAAGGGAGGTTTAACTAGTTTTAAAGAGAAATACGTGAAATTTCCCCCTAATGAAAAAAAAGGGCCCTTTTTAGGTTTTTTGCGGACTTTTGGGCGCGTAATTACGGACCCCTGGGAATTTTCGGGGCCCCTTTTTTAACCCGTTGTGAACAAAGGATTTAAAAAAGGGGGAGGTCATTTTCAAACCCGTCAAAGGGAAAATTTAAAATGTAATGTTGGGAAGAAAGAAAAAAGGAGACTTTAAAATCTTATCAGTTTACTGTTTAGGAAGGGTTTTGTAGATCCCCCAAAACAAAAACAGTTTTAGGAAAAAATACAATAGCGGTGGTTTTTAAATTTTTTATATATTTAATTTCCAGCAGGATAATTCTTTAGCCCGTTTTTTTGTCCCCCCACATTTCAAACTATTTTTGAATTTGGGGGGAGAAACATTGGAATTTAAATTTTTGATATTTGAGCTACCCATTTAAAAATCCCTTTTGTCCCCCCCCCCCCCCCCCCCCCCCCCCCCCCCGGGGGAATTAAAGTGGAAAAATATATTTTTGTCTGGGGCTCTGTAAAATGCTTAATGACACAAGGTGGAAAAAAACCCTTTTAAAAAAAGAAGAAAAACATTTTGGGGGGGCCTTTTATGAACCCCGGGGGTTTTTGGGGAGATATTGGGTCTTTTAAACCCCGGGTTAAACAAACAGCCCTGTTTGTACTTTTTTAAATGGGCCCCGCTTTTCTTTATCAGGGCGCAAAATTTCTAGTTTTCCCCCGGGCCGGCAAATTTGTAAATGAGCCTGTTTTGGGGGGCATGCATATGATTTTTTAGATTTATTACGGCATTTCTTAGGCGCATTAATCTGGGAAAAAGGTGAACCCTTTCCCAAATTTTGGGTTTAAAACCCGGCCTGAAAGGTTTAAACCCAAACGCCCCAGGGAAAGTGCCTGATTTATGGAAACCAAACGGGGTAAAATAGGGGTTTTTAAAAATTTAGGCGCATTCAGGCCAATTTTTAAAGCGCAAAGATGTTTGCCGCTTTTAAAAAACCCAAATTTTTATTTCAGGGGCCCCCCTTTTTTGTTTTTTTTGAAGAAGAAGGCGCTGAGGTTCAAAAATATTTGGAAATTGGCTTTTTTTAAAACTCCAGATGTTAATTTTGACCCTTTGAAAATTTTAGGGAAATCAAGTCCAAAACCCAAAGAAAAGGCAAAAACCCCCAAAATTTTTACAGAAAATTAAAAGGAAACTGCTGTTCTTCGTCCCAGAACATAAAATTTTTGGGCAGCAGAGAAACTTGTGGAGTCCAATGCCTTTTAAGGACTGTTTTTGGCGGGCACAAGAAAAACCCTAAAGGGGGACATTTTCCGAATTGGGGTCGAAGCCCCGGGGGGGTTTTTAAAGGGGGGGCCCTTTTTAAAAAAAGTTTTAAAGAAACGCTGAAAGTTTGATCCTTTCCCAAAAAATTTTTTGGGTCAGGTTTAACCCCCTTTCATTGTAAAATTAAGCGCCCAAAAAAGGGGCAAAATTTCGGGAATTGAGGTGCATGGGTATCATTACTAAATGTTCCCTAATGTGCCCCCGATAAATGCTTTCGTTTTTTTTGAGGCCAAGGTTTTCCCTTTCCCCACTTTAAGGAAAAGTTTCCCTTTTTTAAAGCGGGATTACCCTGTGTTTATGCCCCCGGCAAAATAATGTGCCCAGTTTTGGTATATTACGTTCATTTTTCATAGGAATTTTTGGCATCAAGATTTTTTGGCAAAAAAAATAGGGCCAAAAAAAAAAAAAAACAGTGCTTGGCGCTTGTATTGGGACATGTCGCCCCTAATGTCCGGGCATTTGAAGGTTTTTTGGTTTTTCAGTGCGCAGGCTAGACGGAAGACAGATCTGTTGAAGAAAAATTTGATAAAATAATCTAGAAAAACATCTGCTGTCACAAAAATTTTTTATGGGGTTTAACCCGGGGGTACAGGGTTTTTGACCCACATTAGGGACTACACCCTGCATGTTTTCCCAAAAGTGTGTTTGGTTAAATTTCGGGACCCTTTCCCGACAGACGTGTTTTTTCTGTTCCCCTTTAGGAAAAATGAAAACCCGAGTACGGGGCATTTTTTATGATTCATTTAAGGTGCGCAGCTGTGTGGAGCTTGTAAAGAACCCTTTGTGAAATGAAGCGTCCCCTGTGACTAAGGAAAATTGCGCCAGTTAAAAATTGGTGCCCGCACATTCCTGCACTTTTCGTTTGACCGCAAATCACAATGGCAAGAAATGGAGGTGTTTTGTGCTCAAATAACCCTCGCCTGCGTCAAACTGTTTACAGAGGCCTTTAAAAAAGGGGGCCCCCTGAAAAATTTTAACAATTCAAACTGACTTTGTCCCCTTTAAAATCCCCGTGGGAGGTGTGTATGCTCCCCCCGGGCTAAAGCCCAAAAGAAAAAATTTCCCCCGGCACACGGGCCTACTCCCACAAAAGCCAAAACCCGCCAAAGCCCCAAAGGGAAAAATAGAAAGAAAGCCTTTACCGGGTGAGTAAAGCAAGGTTTAAACCCCATGGAAAAATAGGGATTTGTATTTTAGATTTCCTCGTTTATATACAAATTTTTTGCAGTTTTTAGGGGTTTTTTCTTTAAACAGTTTTTAAAAAACTTTGAAGGGGTTTTTGGGAAATTATTAGCAAAATAAAAAGGGAAGCGCCTTTTCCCCCGTTCGACTCATTGTTATTGTATTAATCCCCTTATAAAGGGGGTTTGAAAGGGGCCCTAACCCGTAAGATCCCCTTTTTTTTTATAGCCTTTTTTGTTTTTGTTTCATTCCCGAGACAAAAAAATTTTCTTGAACCCAAATTTTTATTTAAACCCCCTTTAAAGGGAAATGCCCAGTTTGAGCCTAAAAAGGGGGGTTTTCCACATGGGTTTTTAATTTTCCGCGATTTTTTTTGCAGCAAGGGAAGGGTTTTTTTGTGTTTGCCCTTTTGCACAAAAAAAAAAGGGATTTAAAAAAAACCCCATCAAAAAAAGCCCCCAAAAATGCACCCCTTTGAAAGCACCCTTAAGGACACAGAAAAACTTTTGCCCTAACGGGTTTTTTTATTTTTTATGAATGTAACTTTTGTTGGGCTTTTTTTTTTTTTTTTTCATGAATTTTTTTGTAATTTTTAATTTTGCTTTTTTTTTTGGAACACATAAAGCCCTTTTTGAAAAAGTTTGGTTTTGGTGGAAAAAATTCCCCCGCATTTTAAGGGCCCTTTAAAATTTTTTGTAATTTTTTATGTGTTGTTTATTGCTCGGGATAAAGTCCTACCTTTTATTTTGCAAGTCAGTTCGATTATGGCCATATAAAAAAAAATTAAATTAATGTTTTTGTACTTTTACACAATAAAAATCTTTTTTTTTTTTTTTTGAAAATTTTTTTCCAGAGACTTTAACCTTTTTTTTTTTTTCTTTTTAAAGGGTTTTTCTTTGCCGGGTAAGCTGTTTGTTTGCCCTTTTTTATCAAATTTTAAAAGGTATGTTTTACACACGGAATTTTTTTTGGGGGCGGTTTCAGTCCGTAATTCGCGCCCTACTGCTTTTAGAACTTTGGTTCCTCTCTTGTCTCGCTCGCGAAATACGGGGATTGGGGAAAAGTGACTTCAATTTTTTCACGGGGGGAAATACCCCAGAATAAGAATGTCTATGGGGCCGGCGAGATCCGGCCCTCCCCCCCGCTGCAGGGCACACTGAAAATTGTGAGCGAAACCCGCCCCCGCAATTTTCTTTTTAAAGCCTGTGAACATCCCAAAGGGTCATACCCCTTTTTTTTATCTATTGATATGTTTTTTGGGGCGAATAAAAAAAAATAAACACGAAACTGAAATAGTTTTTTTTTTTGCAATTTTTCGCTTTCAGTAATGGGTTTAAAAGGGCCTCTTCACACGGCTTATTTTGCCGCGGATTGGCGCCGAAATGCGCCCCGGGGATTTGCGCTGCAACGGGCCAACCGTCAAGTCATTACGGTAATCCCGCTCTCATAGAGCGAATCGCCGGGGGGGGAAATACATGCACTTATCCAGGGAAATACGCCCGGGATAATGAAATTTCTATGGGGCCGGGGAGGGGGCGCCCCGCCGCCTGGGCCCCCGTCCATCCCCCCCCCTTAAATCACGGGGATTTGTGACCCATTGCGCTCCAAACCCCGCGGAAAACCCCGTGTGAACCGCCTAATTACACAGCAAAGCCCAATGCATTTTGACATTGCTGGACCGTGCGGGGTTTGTAATTTTTAAATTTTTTTTTTAAATTTTTTTGTTTTTTTTTTTTTTTTTTTTTGGGGGGGGGGTGGGGGGGGGGGGGGGGGGGGGGGGGGTTAAAGATCTTGTAAAAACAAGTCACTGTGCAAATTGTGTTCATTAACAGTGTCCCACCTATTCTGAGATATCCCCTTTGTATGGGGTGCATCCCCCCCTCAGGTTTTTCTATAGCTACGACCGTTTGATCTCTTCTGATAGGCGCCCCCTGGTTGCTTTGTAAAGACCCGGCTTCTACTGCGCCTAGTAGAACCCGTAAAAAACGTCCCCGAATTCAAAGTGAAACCAAGAAAACAGGACTGAGGTAAGATGAATCAATGTAGTGAGACAACCCCTTTAATGATTATTCAATACCAAATTTATATTTTTTATGCTTGTTCTCTTTTATGCCACTATATTCTGAGAGACATAACTTTCTTATGTTTTCATTAACGGAGCTAGTAGGGTTTTGTTTTTCAGGGGACAAGCTTTAGTTTTCACTTCCACCATTTTGGAACCATATATAGCTTTTAATCACTTTTTATTTAATTTAGAAGGCGATGGGATGTACAAAAAACAATTCAAAAATTTTTTTTTTTGTTACTGTAAATAAATGATCTTTCAAGGGATTGCACAGTAGAATTTCGATCTTTTCAGATGATACAAGCTCGTAAAGGGAAACCACACAAGGGGATAAGTGTTTTTACAAAGGGGTCTGATAAGTTTTGGGGGCCTGGGGAAGAGAAGGAGATGAGTTTTAAAACTGATAAAAGCAAGGGTTTTGCACAGGGGAGGAAAAATCCATTTAAAATGATTACATGTTCAAAAGGAAAAAAACTGGGGTTTAAAGTGACTGGGTGAAACTTTGGGGAAACCTGTGGACAGTAAAAACCTTAACTGTAGCACCAGTGTCGGCAGCAAACTGCCAAGGTAATAGGGTAGGGGGGTTTTTAAAAGGGGCATAGATGCACAGTGAGAACATATTTTCCCATTTTTAAGTCACTGGTAGACCACACATGGAATTTGTGACAGTTTTGGGGACCGTAACAGGAAAGACTTTTTTTGAGCTTGAACAGTACAAAGGGGGCAACAAAAATAATTAAAAATGGGGGGACTGCAATTCCAGAAAGATTGCAAGGTTGGGTTATTAGTTTTGAGAAAAGACGGATCGGGGGGGGAATAATAAATATGTTTTAAATATATTGGGCCAATAAGAGATCTCGCTAAAAATTTATTTATACCCAGGACTGTATCTAGAACAAGGGGGTCCTCTACGTCTTGAGGAAATAAAGTTTCTACATAAACATAGAAAGGGATTTTTTACTGTTAGAGCAGTGAGACTGTGGAACTCTCTGCTAGAGGATCTTGTCATGGTGAATTCACTACGAGTTCAAAAAGGGCTTGGATGTTTTTTCTGGAGGTGATAACATAACAAGTTATAGTGACTAGGATTCCGAAAAGGGGCTGGATACATTTCTAGATGTAATATAACAAGTTATAGTGACTAGATTCTAGAGGGGGGTCCTTGATCCAGGATTTATCCGATTGCCAGATTGGAGTCAGGAAGGAATTTTTTCCCTAACATGAGGTCAATTGGCTTCTACCTCATGGGGTTTTTTGCTTTCCTCTGGATCAACATTTAACACTTAGCAACACTTTAATAAATGGGCTGAACTGGTTTGACGTATGTCTTTTTTCGGCCTGACAAACTATGTAACTATGTAACTATGTACTCTCTCGATGTCATACTGACTTTATCCAGCAGATTGCTATGATTACTGCAATACCAAATTGAAAAAGTTTTATGTCTCACTACTTCTGGACAATAAAATCAGTAAAAAAAAAAATCAAATGTTTAGGCTGGATTCACTTGGCATTTTTCATGCACATTTTAATGCCTAAAACGGCCATGTTTCTGATTCAGGCACATGGTGCATTTATTTTATGTGCTATGTGATGTTTTATACCAAGCATGAAAAAAAGGGAATTAGGCTTAGTGCACACCACGTTATTTTGAATGGATGACAGATCAGATCTGACACAAGGAAAAACGGATGCGTTAACGTGTGCATTGACTCTAAGGTGGACAGATGTGCAATGTACAGTGACCTAAGGCAACATGTATGATTTTTGGTGCCCAGGTGCCATTTTTTTGCACGCATTTGTAGCGTAGATTGCGCCTGAATCTATGAACCTGTTCTACCGGGGGTCACAGATTTAGCGCTTTCTAGCTACAAAGTGACAATTCAGGCATAGGTAAACCACTTTTAAAGTGCTCTGCCTGTTCCAGCAGTAATGCACCTGGATTTGCCGTGCTAAAGCTATAAATGTGTAGCTTTGTACGGTTGTAGTGCGACACGTCTCCAGCACACCCCCCGATCTCAGGTGTATTACAAAGTGCCGCGGGAGCTTTATAATGCGCCGAATTTTGGAGCGCGCTTGATTATAAGTATAGGGAACAGAGCTACTCCAGTTTTTGAACTGAAGATACGCCAGACTTCTGGCACAGCCCCATTCATACATGTCGTCCATATTGTCAATTTTTACACTTTCTGCCAGTTATGAGTTTAGTTTTAACACATGGAAGACGCAGGGCGCTGTGCCTTTTCAAGCTGAAAAAAAGCATGTTACAGTATATGTTTTTAAAATGTATGACATTTGAAAACGTAACTTAGTGTATGTGACCGTGTTGTAAACGTATATGTTTGTATCCGTCATAAAAATATAAAAAATGTACCCAATCAAATTACAAGGAAAAACAGGTGACAGCCAATAGAAAAGCTAGTTAATAAAAACGGATCTGCTCAAAATAGTGCACGTTTGGCATACGTTTAGTGTATGTGTTATAGCATGCAAGTTCAGCATTCTCCATGGCAGCAAGCAGGGCAAGCGTTAACCTGACCTCACCATTAGCAGCTGACACTCTCTTCACTGTCAAACTGGCTTTAAAAACCAGCCTCTGCTGTTATCTGAGTGCAAGCTGGGGGTCTTGTGTGGTGTCTGTGGTCATCTGAACGGCTATTCTGCGGTTATTTGTCCTGGTCCAAATCTGCATTGCCTCTAGTGTTCCTCCTGGCATTTCCAAGTCTGCAGGTCCTCTGGCGTTCCTCCTGATACAAATCCACTCATTTGTTTCTGCTTGAACTGTTGGTCCCTCATTGTCCCTAGGATCCACCCTTCCCTAGAAACATTTCAAGGACAACTGCTGCATTTTTTCCTGTGCGTTCTTGATTTGCCGCAATAAAGTCCTTATTGAAACATAACATTGTCCCTCAGGTTTATGTTGTGTATTAAATGCTGTATTTTTCCTGTGTGAATTTTTAGCTTTGATTTCTTTATTGTTAAAAAATATGTATATTTGTGATAGTAGGGAACTTTAAAGTTGTGATCCTACCTGTAGTGTATTTCTGTCTGCTTGTCAGCATTCCACAGGCCACCCATTTTGCCCCACATTTGTCATTATTTGGCAGACCTGGGTTTATTGTGCAAAAAGTTGGTCAGCTCATCAAAAAAAGGGTACATGGGTTCACATGGCTGATTTGGATGCTGAATCTCACTAAGAATCCGATTCCAATCTGACTGTGATCTGCCTTTCTAATGGAAAGCACACAACTCACATTCTACATGAGATTGAAAATCGGTGTCAAATCCGTGTCTACAACTCGCTCTTACTGCCTCAGATTTCAGACCACCCTCCTCCGAACCCACCCTCCCGCGTGTACAATACGATCGTATTGTATGTGCGAGGGGTAGAGATGGCCGAATTTATCAAATTCAATTCGCCGACTTCACCGAATTTCCCAATAAAATTCTTTTCGTCCCGAATTACTTCGGGACGAATCACGTTAAAAAACAGCTATTTCCTGGCTGCAGAGTGCCTGCAGGGTGCTGTAGAACATTGTGCCATGCTTAAATATGCAGAGGGAACTTGGTTTGGTCTTCATACAATGTTGTGTTTTAGTATAACACGCACATCACTGCCGCTGCTCTTAGAATCGCTTCACTCTAAAATTCCCTGGGCACTTACGGGGGCAAAACTGACCAAAAAACTGAAGCAGGAATGCAGCCTGATAAAGTCATGGCAGCGCCAGCTGGAAAAAAACAAGCTGAGGGCTAAGATCCTATGATAGCATCAAAGAACACAATAGTAGGTTCCTGGAGCCGCCACATGTCGTAGCACAGTAAGGGGACCTCGCAGCAGGGGTTACTCTGCGAGGCCAAATTTTCCGGTGTCATCTAGAGGCCATGTGTTGACCACACACTAGGTCATACACTTTATCCCAGATGACATCTGACAACCCCAGCCAAGAGTTGTGGGTTTGTCAGACACAACCCTTAGTTGGCATGGCCCGGGAGCAGGTGAGGGGCTCTCACCTGTCCTCAACCCACCTCTGTCCTGTTCGCTTCCCACACCCAGAGAACTACTATGTGTTGTGGCCTCTGTGCCACTATACAGTGAGGACCAACTATTTGAGGACAGTGGGCAGCAAAGAGGTGGGGAAGACATCCGCTGATTCTTGCAGAAGCGGGCAAATAGTGATGAGGAGATCTGCAATGGGGGGTTATGTTGCGAGCAGTCAGGCTTTGTACTGCGACACCGTTGAGATGGATGGCGGTGACAGGCAAACACTAATCGATGTAGCTGATCGCACTTGGGAGCCGGGTTAAGCAAGCAAGGCTGGGACAAGGTATTCTGGTGCCCTAGTTAAACAAGGCTTAAAGTGCCCCCCAAATGAAATATTCAGCCCACTCCATGCCTCATTGTGCCCTCTGTTCTCCCTGGGATGAAGTGGCACCCTACGCGGTCGCCTACCTTCGACTACCCATTGTCCCGGCCCTGGAAGCAGTCCGTTTTATCTACATTAAGTTTTAGGAGACGGGAGGAAAAGAAGGAGGATTTGGATGATAGACAATCTGGGATCTTGGACAGTAGAGAGTTAATGTCTGGGCCAGAGATGTAAAGTTGGGTGTCATCAGCATACTGGTGGTTTTGAAAGCCATGTGATGCTATGAGCTGACCCAGACCAACAGTGTACAAGGGTTCATCATTATCATTTGTAGAAGAGATTGGCAGCTTGCGTGTCAGGCAGTGGCGCAGCCCTTAAGTCGGTAGTGTGGCCGGGAGTCAGCAGGGTGGCAGCAGTGCGAGGTCGGGAGCCAAACAGCCACAATTTAGACCACCCACTTTACAGGTCCCAGAAAGTAGCAGTACAGGAGCTCACCGGGTCAGCGGCGGTAACAGTCAGTCAGTCAGTGCAAAGCTTTGGTCGTAAAATCACCTACTCAGCGATGTGCCAGTTTTTTGACGAGACACCAGAGGAGGGTTGACCATAACTATATGTAGAATCTGTGGGCAGAAAGTAAAGCATGACCAGGGACCTAACGTTAGTACCACGGCCCTGCATCAACATCATGCAGTGTCACCATACGTGTTTCAGATGTGGTGGTCCATCCTGTCCCAACAGCAACAGCACCCAGTGGCACACCTCCAATTTCAGGCAGTCAAGGCTTCACTACCTCTGCCGAAGACAATTCCCTGTCTTTTCCATCATCTACCGGTCCAGATACTCCTGCTCCTCGGCACTCGCGGTCGTTCACCGAGACGATTGCCAAGAGACAGCAGTATGCATCTAGCCATAACTAATTGCAGAAGCTGATCGTGCCCCTGTCCAAGTTGGTGGTACAGCAGTCCCTCCCTTTTCAAGTGGTGGACTCTGCACCATTCAAAGAACTGGCCAGGAACCTTGGCATTCACTTCTGCCATTGTAACGACACGGGTAGTGGCTCCTCTGGACCACCGCAAGCGGTGGTAGCAGCCACGCCAGGGGGGCGGGGTCCAAGTAAGTCCCGGTTATCACCAGAGCCCGCCGCAAGGAAGGAAGGACTGTCTGCGGAGGGAGTCCTACCCGGACGCTTCCCCTGGCGCGACTGGCTTGCAAATTTGCAATGGCAGCCGAGGCGCAGCAAGGGCCTGACCTTTGACTACGAGTTTCGTCTTACGATTCGGTACAACAGGTCAAGGCACGCGGCGGAGATTTGAGGTCATGTAACGTAGCAGAAAGGTCGGGTACACGGGCAGACAGGAACTGATGAACAGGGGGAAATTGATGAACAGGAATAAATATATTAACAGGGGGAAATTGATGACCAGAGAAAAGCCATTAACGATTTTTGATGATCCAAGTAGACAGGAGTATTCTCCTGGGTGAAAGAAGTCACACATGGGAGGAAATGCTCTGGGTCATGCAAGATTACATTGATTTGTGGCTTTCTCCGCGACAACTAAAAAATTAGAACCATTGTGACAGACGATGGAAAGAACATGGTGTCCGCGCTGCGTAGGAGGAGGGCTGAGCCATGCTCCCTGCATGGCATACATGTTCAATCTGGTTGTTCAAGTCTTACACCCATCTGCAAGACATTCTAAAAATGTCAAGGAAACTTTGCATGCACTTCAGCCGTTCTTACACTACCAAGCACACCCTCATTAAGCTGCAGTGGCAGACCGGCCTCCCCCAACATAAGCTGATATGTGACATTTCCAAACGTTGGAAATCCAACCTTCATATGTTGTAACGACTCTATGAACAGAGAAAGGAAATTAATGATTTATTGATGATTCAAGCGGACAGGAGTAATTCTAATGTCGGCCTGTGACAGCTCATGCGTGACACCTGCCGTTTGCTCAGGCCCTTTCATGCGGACACGTTATTTGTCAGTCGCCAGGACTACAGGATGAATAACGTCATTCCACTGCTTCATGTTGTGACGGACAGTGGTAGTGGATCCACTGGACCACCGCAAGCGATGGCAATAGCCACGCCAGGGAGCGGACTCTAAGTAGGTCCCGGTTTTCACCAGAGCCCGCCGCAAAGCAGGATGGACTTGCTGCTGCGGCAGCCGAGGTGTAGCGTGGTACAAAACCGTAAGGCAAACTCGGAGTTGGAGACAGGCGGTAAGGTCAGGACAGGCGGCAGTATTTCGTAATCAAGAGACGGAAGCAAGAGGTACGGTACACGGATATGGCAGATGAGGCTGAATGAAACGCTTTCTCTATAGGCTCTAAAGATTATTATTATTATTTATTTTATAGTCTTGGAGGCGGTTGTGTGAGGAGCCTTTTCCATTACAAATGCAGCTAAAGAATTTCCACAGCTTTCAAAATCTGGACACCTAGATGCAAGTTCAGCAAACTTTTCCTTTATCACCTGTGTTATCTGTTCATGAACAAATGAACGTTTATCAACTTGCTTACTTAAAGCACTTGAAATCTGTGTGGATGTAAATTGTTCCACCGGTAACAGGGGAGGGCCTCCAGAAGGACTTGTGTTTTTATTTTCTGTAAGTTGGAAATACGATTCACATTCTTCATACTGAAGAAGTTCATCCAAAGCCAGTTTGCAGCATTTGCTTTTGCTTCTTTTTTGTTCTGTCCCATTCCAATTTTGTACTGAATTCCATCAACAATGGCACAGAATGCAAAATAAGCACCTAAAACATTCCCTGTATTTATGGTCTCCGTCAGTTCAAGTTCCATACGCTGCATTTGAACAAACTGGTGTAATGCAGATACTGGATTCAACCACCACGTTTCTACTTCATGAGTGTTTGATCGTCACTGCTGTCCTCCTCAATGGTCTTTGTATGGAGAGGCTGACCGCTCGCCAAAAAAACTCCCATTCCACTCTCCACATCAATACTGCAAGAAGCAGGGGATGTCTGCCCCACCTCTTCGTTGCCAAGTAGCTGCTGACTGTCCTCAAATTGTTCGTCCTCGCTGTATAGTGCTGCTGAGCCCAGACCACATACTAGTTCTCTGGCTGAGGGACCCAAACTTGACAGAGGCGGGTTGAGGACAGGTGAGGGGTGCTGACCTGTTCCCGGGCCATGCCAACTAAGGGTTGTATCTGACGAACCCACCGAGTGTTGGCTATGGTTGTCAGGTATCATCTGGGATGAAGTTGATGACCTACTCAACCAATCAAGAACCTTTGGGTTGCTGATCAACACACGGCCGCTACATGACAACGGCATTTCTGGCCTCACCGAGTGAACCCGCTTCGACGTCCCCTTACTGTGATGTGACCTGTGCCTGCTCCAGGAATGTTTGTGCCACTGCCACTCGCAGGTGAAGAGACTGCCACCTCTCTGTCTGACATACTGTTTGTTCAACAATTTACAGACTCTGTTTAATGAAGATATCTGTATATGATAAATACACACCCTGTATTTGACTCCAAATGAACCCATTAACAGGCTTGGGTAACCCTTGGATATAAATTGCACTCCAGAAATGTCCAAAAAGAATTTACTCATCTGTGGTGTTTAAAAACACTGTATATTTTACTGAATATAAAAGCACAAACGATTAATTACACCTTGAATATGTGTTAGATCTCGGCGGCAGCATATGCAGCAGCGGCACAACTAAAGCGGTGTGAGGAGCGTGCTTGGCGTCCGGACTTATATAGTGCTGTGAAGTCACAGAATCCCGCCGGTCTCTGATTGGCTTAATCTCTGTGCTTGCGGCCATTTTAGCAATAAAAAAACAGGCTTCGTTCCTGCAAATTACCCAAAACTTCTATTTCCTGCAGAACTGAAGTTTTCCTGAAATTCTAAACGAATTCCACTTCGTTAGAATCAATTTGCCCATCTCTAGCGAGGAGAGAATTGACATGTCAATTGTTAGTGGCGAATATGCGCCGCTGACAATGCATGTCTAAGGGCTCCTCCGTGCCTTGGAATTACGCGCTGATTAGCGCGTGGTTCCAAAACACACAAAGTATTGTGGCGCGTACTATAATAAGCCGTGTGAACAAAGCCTTATGCGTCAAATGCCTCAAGAGTTTACGTCACTTAAAAGCGAGTAAAAACAATGTCAAAAACGACTATGAAATTCCTCCACTTCATTTCTATGTACCACATCGTCATTCATATCATAGTTTTATAGTTTCATAGTTTGTAAGGCCAAAAAAAGACGAGACGTCCATCCAGTTCAGCCTGTTGTGCTAAGGTGTTGATATGTTGTTGTTTTTACATGGGAATGAACTGAAGGCATTTCACAATTGTTTTTAATGCTGTTCAGAGGGCATAATCTGCCCCCAAAACAGCCTAAAAAATGCTGTGTGAACATACCCATATGTAAACCTTCCATATATAATTATTTTGAAATTCCATTAGGGTGCTTTCACACAGCGCAGTCTTGGTGCAGTTTTAATTGCGCTCCAGTTAAACTGCCTTTATTACCAGCAAGCTTCTTTCAGTTGTCTAAATTGTTCGGAAAGGTGATTCAAGAAAGTAATCAATTGCTGGGTTTGAAGTCTTGTGGAGTACAAACACATAAATTGATTCCTCACTTTCCAAACAGTTTAGATAAGTGAAAGAAGCTTGCTGGTAATAAAGGTAGTTTAATTGGAGTGCGGTTAAAACTGCACCAAAACTGTGCCATGTGTGAAAGTACCCTAATGCTATATTTACAATGTATAAATGTAAGGTTCAAGGTGTACATTCTGATCTAATTGTGTGATCCTGTAGGACTGGCCTCTGCTGGGACAATAAACAGACTGAATTCTAGTGCAGATTCTGTGGTGTAGTTCTCCCATGTCGAGCACTCAAGCGCTGCCACGAGTTTATTTTCCTACAGACTCAGGCTTCTGGGTGCCTCTGAAGCTCTAGGGATATGCAGCTACAGTAGGGGCCTTCTAGAAGCGCATGAATGCTGTATTATGGCTGAAACAGGTTAGAGCTGTTTGGGGCTGTAATATAAGCCGTAGATTAATAATGAGCAGGAAACATTGAATCCTTTAGTGACCAGCCTATTGTGGGCTGTAATGAGCAAGAAATTTCTTTCGTTTTTCTTCATTGTCACATTACAAGAGCTATAACCTTTTTAGTTTTTCATTGACCTAGCAGGAGAAGTTGTATTTGCAATAACATTATTTTTGGGTAAATATAACTCATTGATATATATATATTTTTTTTTACCTTCTGATGTGGCAGAATGGAAAACAAAAAAAAGACAATTATGCTGTTTCACAAAATTCATATTGTTTTATTATTTTTGCAAAGCCTGAAAGGTTTAAGTATATGACTTGAATCTTTTTTATCTGTTTGAAGGGCTGTTCTCAGTTTATATTGTTTGGGAACATCAATAGGATTTTCTGTAACATTGCTATGAATGGAGGTGTGACTTTTAGGATCAATAATGATCATGGGAATGAAGGGCAGTGTACACCTGTGACTGCAGCTCCATTCAGAAGGGTCATTTGAGACCTTGCCCTTTAAAGGGGTTGTCTCGCTACAATGATTGGTCTTTAACTAAAAGATCTTTAAAAAACAAGCACCTTTGCAATATATGTTCATTACAAATGTCCTACTGATTTTGAGTTATCCCTGGTAATCACTATAGCAGCCGACCTGTTGATTTTTATCTCCCTTGCTGTCAGTGCTGATGACTCATCAGCTTCTCAATACAGGTCCAAGCACAGAGCCCCTCCCGCACAGTATACTTCTGTAGGGAAGGGAGGGGGAGGGCTCTGGCTTCTGTGTCTGTGTAGCTGTGCTGCCTGGATTAACCCTGTGTGTTCCTGCTCCCTCCTGCTCTCTACACAGATTGAGGAGAGCAGAGGTGAGGCTGATCTGTGGTCAGTATGATGTGACAGCAGTGAAGTGTGTTACTATAATCATGATGTGTCTGTGGAGCTTTGACTATACTAATAAAACAGATCAGGGGGGCATGTGAACGGTTCATATCCCTCCCTGCTCTGCTGTATTAGTGACACATTGTGATTATAGTAACACACTTCACAGCTGCCCTGTGTCTGTTCTGACAGGATTTGTTTGTTGTTGCTTGAGATGTCCCTGGAGATTTGTATGCTAAACAGGGGGTATAGGAACACTTGCATCCCCCCCGCTCTGCTATTAGCATATACAGCTTAGACCTCTCCACACTCATAGATCAGCCCTCTCCCTGCTGTCTCCTGACTCTGTGGAGAGGCGCAGCAAGAGCTCGGCCACAGCAGCACAGTGCAGCTGATCCAGCAGTGAGCAACAGATCTAGGCAGGCACACACAGGGTTAACCCTGGCAGCAAACCCCCTCGCCTTCCCCCTGCTGTATAGAAGTTACTGCAGTTGGAGGAGGAGAGCTGCCTGGGTGCTGTGGGGAGGGGGGAAGGAGGCGGAGAAGAAGCAGACAAGAAGCACGCCCCTGTATTCAGAAATCCTATGCTGCCAGACACACTGAGGTAGGCTGAAAACCTGTAGTGAGACAACTCCTTTAATAGCTGTAGGACCCCAACTGATCAGTAAGTGATAGCATATCCTAGATAGGTGTTGGATTATGTTCACACAATGTTTCTTAGATGCGTGTTTGGATTCTTGTTTCGGACCCAAAACAGACCCAAACACGCATCTAACAATGTGCCGTGTGGTTCACATTGCTTTCAATGTAAAACACGCATCAGCATTCAGACATGCCAAATGATGGCATGATGAGGCCTCATCATGCCATCACTTGGACCATCATCATCTCTCATCACAGATGTATAATTATTATCCCCTGATGAACCATATCTTGGGGAAACGCGTCGGGACTTATGTCTGTGTTCTTTATGTTTGTTACTGTATAATTTAGTTAGTTAGGGTGAGTCGCCGAGAGGTGGGGTCGCCCTTTTCGGGGCGAGTGCTCTATCTGGATAGGACTAGTATAGTGATAGCGATAGTGCTTTTTCTATTATATGGTATATACTGGTCCAATGGGGCAACGGAGTCTACTGTGACAAGGTCTTCAGAACCGTGAGTTTTTGACCACATTTTTGACCATATTTTCCTCACTCTTATAGGGGCACTTCTCCCTGCTAATAGGTATTTGGTACAATGTCTTTTTTGCTGTGATTAGCTAGACATTGTCCACTTGCTTTTGTATCTAGGTACTGATATACACCGGGTACTTTATACATATACAGTTGCATATTTGTATAGTGGCTATATGTGTGAGGCCATTTTTATGTATAAAGGATAATTATTTTAATGCATATCTATTAAAGATTATTGTTTTAGGAATTTTTCTTTTGATCTGTGAGACGTCTGTACATTTTAGAACAAACAGTATGTCAGACAGAGAGGTGGCAGGCTCTTCACCTGCGAGTGGCAGAGGCACAAACATTCCAGGGCCAGGTCGCAGCACAGCAAGGGGACGTTGCAGCAGGGGTCACTCGGTGAGGCCACAACTGCCGCTGTCATCTAGCGGCCGTGTGTTGTTCAGCAACCCAATGGTTCTTGATTGGTTGACTAGGTCATCCACTTCCTCCCAGATGACATCTGACAACCCCAGTCAAGAGTCGGTGGGAACGTCAGACACAACCCTTAGTTGGCATGGCCCGGGAGCAGGTCAGCGGCCCTCACCTGTCCTCAACCCGCCTCTGTCCCATCCGGTTCCCTCAGCCAGAGATCTACTATGTGGTCTGGGCTCAGCGCCACTATATAGCGAGGATGAACAATTTGAGGAGGGCAGTCAGCAGCTACTTGGCAGCGAAGAAATGGGGCCAATATCCCCTGCTTCTTGCAGTAGGCGGCAAAGTATAGATGTGGAGAGTGGCATGGGAGATCATGTTGTGAGGGGTCAGCCTCTGCATACCAAGACCGGTGATGAGGACAGCAGTGACGATGAAACACAAATAGATGATGATGTAGCCGACCGCACTTGGGAGCCGGGTGAAGCAAGGGCTTCATCATCGTCAGGAGAAGAGGGCGTCAGCTTGCGCGTCAGGCAGCGGCGCAGCCAGCAAGTGGGTCATGTGGCCGTGAGTCAGCAGGATAGCAGCAGTGTGAGGTCGGGAGCCAAGCGGCCACGGGGTAAAAAACCCGCTTCGCAGGTCCAAGAAAGTAGTGGCACAGGGGCTCAGCGAGGCAGCAGCGGCAGTAGTCACTCAGTGCGGAGCGTTGGCGGTAAAATCCGATACTCGGCGGTGTGGCAGTTCTTTGCTAAGACACCGGAGGAGCCGAATATGGGTATATGTAGAATCTGTGGGCAGAAAGTGAAGCGTGGCCAGGGAGCTAACGTTGGCACCACGGCCCTGCGTCAACACATGCAGCGTCACCATCCGGTGGCCTGGGAGAAACGTGGCTCAGATGTGGTGGTCCATCCTGCCGCCGCAGCAACAGCAGCAGCAACAGCGCCCAGTGGCACGCATGCCATTGCAGCCAGTCAAGGCTCCACCACCTCTGCAGAAGGGAGCTGTTTCTCTTTGACATCATCTCCCGGTCCAGATGCTCCTGCTCCTCGCTACTCAGTCACCAGCAGTCGTTCAGCGAGGCGATTGCAAAGAGACAACAGTATGCGACCAACCATCCTAAGGTGCAGCAGCTGACCGTACTCCTGTCCAAGTTGTTGGTGCTGCAGTCTCTCCCTTTCCAAATGGTGGACTCTGCACCGTTCAGAGAACTAATGGCTTGTGCCGAGCCGAGATGGAGAGTTCCAAGCCGTAATTTCTTTTCCAAAAAGGCAGTACCAGCACTTCATAAATATGTAGAACAGAAGGTGGGCCAGTCCTTTAGCTTATCGGTTTGTTCCAAGGTGCACGGCAGCGCGGACGTCTGGAGCTGTAACTACGGTCAGGGCCAGTACATGTCCTTTACGGCCCACTGGGTGAATGTGCTTCCGGCCCAGGCACACCAACAACTTGGACAGGAGACGCCGCTTTCTCCTCCACGTTGTCAAACTGTGGCTCCTGCGCCAATGTCCGCCTCCTCCTCCTCCACCACCACCACCATCTCAGCCTCCACAAGTACTGCTCCATCATACCACATGTGTAGGGCACAGCGGTGTCACGCAGTTCTACACCTGGCTTGCCTCGGCGAACGAAGTCACACAGGGGAGGAACTGCTCCGCGTCACGCAGCAAGAAATCGATGTGTGGCTTTCTCCGCGCCATCTGCAAATCGGAACCATGGTGACGTACAATGGGAGGAACATGGTGTCCGCGCTGCACCGAGGAGAGATGGTCCATGCGCCCTGCATGGCGCACGTGTTCAATCTGGTTGTGAAAAGGTTCCTGAAGTCTTCCACCGATCTTCAGAAGATTCTGAAAATGGCCAGGAAACTGTGCATGCACTTCATCCATTCCTACAAAGCCAGGAACACCCTCCTCGAGTTGCAGCGGCAGAACAGCCTCCCCCAACACACTCTGATATGCGATGTTTCCACCCGTTGGAATTCCAGCCTGCACATGTTGGACCGACTGTATGAACAGAGAAAGGCCATTAACGATTTTTTGATGATCCAGGCGGACAGGAGTACTCCCCTGTTTTACTTTGATGTCAGCCAGTGGCAGCTCATGTGTGATACCTGCCGTTTGTTGAGGCCATTCGAGGAGGCAACGTTATTTGTCAGTCGCCAGGACTACGGGATGAATGACGTCATTCCACTGCTTCATGTCCTAGAACAGATGCTGAAAAATCTGTCTGGGCAGGGGACTGGAGACGTGGCGACTACATCCCGCGGCCAAATGAGTCCGGTGGGGACTGACAGGGAGGAGGAGGAGGACGACATTGGAGCAGAAGCATGTTCTGGTGAAATGAGTGGATTTTCTACCCAGGTGACAAGAGAGGAGGAGCAGGAGCAGCTGGAGGAGGAAGATGGAGATGAGGAAGACGAGGCAGATGACCCGCAAGCACCGTGGCAGTATAGAGTGGAGATGGAGGCAGGGAGCCCCTCGGAGTCACTTGTGCAGATGTCCCGCAGCACCCGGGATTTGCCTGGCTAGTGACAGCCGAATAGTCAGCATCCGGCAGAGGGATGACTTCTGGCTCTCCACCCTATTGGACCCTCGCTACCGGTCCAAAATCGGAGCATTTTTTCCCAGCTATTGAGAGGGAGGACAAACTCAAATACTATAGGGAAATCCTCCGTATTCAGTTGGCCGCTGCCTATGAGCGGCATCGTCCCTCCTCTGACAGGTCTGACCGGGGGTTCTTCAGCGCTCACGTACTACTGCCAGCGGCTGCCGGGGAAGGTGGGGGGGGGGGGGTTCGGAGCAGTACCAGCTCCATCAGCAGCAACCTAAGTCTGGAGTCACTGATGAGCAGCTTCCTTCACCCGCCTAGTGAGGAGGGCAGTCGCCAGCAGCAGCAGGACCTGGAGCAGACCCTGAACCAACAGGTGGTGGCCTACTTGGACAGCACTCTGCCACCCCAGTTAGAAGATCCGCTGGACTACTGGCAGCCAAACTGGCTGTGTGGCCGCAGCTTGCCGGGGTTTGCAGTGGAGAAGCTGTCCTGCACGGCCAGTAGTGTGGCATCAGAGCGGGTGTTCAGTGCGGTGGGGCCATCGTTACCCCAAGGAGAACCCGCTTGTCCACGGGAAATGTGGAATGACTGACCTTTGTCAAGATGAATCAGGCGTGGATCGGCCAGGATTTCCACACACCAATGCCTTAGGCGTCAGACTACATCAGCCATGACGCCTCACCCAAACTGTGAGAAATGAGTCTGGGTTCAAAATACCTGCCTCAGCCACTATTCTGATGCCGCCACCCGCCTGATGCCACACATCTGCTGACAGTTTCTCCATCTGCCACCAACCATCTTTACCAGGGACTGGTATTGCCACCCACCTCCACACTCTGTCATTGTGCCACTGTCTGACCTCATGCTGCTGCTGTGGCTGCTGCCGTGACCTCCACACTGTGTCATTGTGCCACTCTCTGACCTCATGCTGTTGCTCCTACCGCCGTTACCTCCCCTCTCTGTCAGTGTGCCACTCTGTGGCCCACTCCAGTTTTTGCCACCTCCCCCCCCCCCCCCCCCCAGAACTGATTGTGCCATTTCTGACCTCATGCTGCTGCTGTGGGCTGCGCCGTGCCCTAACACACTTTTAATGTCCCACTCGGGGCCTACTTTTCCGGGGTTTTTGCCACCCCCCAGAATGTCATTGTGCCCCTGTTGACCTCATGCTGCGCTTTTGGCGCTGCCGGACCCACACACTGTGTCATTGTGCCACTGTCACCTCATGCTCTGCTGTGGGCGCCCGGACCTACCACTGGTCATTGTTTCCCCCCCCGTGGGCCCAACCCATTTTTTGCCCCCTCCAAAAGCATTTTGCCCCTGTCTGACTAATGCTGCTGCTGTGGTCTCCGGAACCCCACACTGGTCCCTTGTCCCACTCTGTGGCCTACTCCTGCTTTTGCCACCTCCAGAATGTCATTGTGCCACTGTCTGACCTCATGCTGCTGCTTTGGAATCGTCCGTGACCTCCACACTGTGTCATTGTGCCACTCTGTGGCCTAATCCTGTTTTTGCCACCTCCAGAATGTCATTGTGCCACTGTCTGACCTCATGCTGCTGCTGTGGCTGCTGCCATGACCTACACACTGTGTCATTGTGCCACTGTCTGACCTCATGCTGCTGCTGTGGCTGCTGCCGTGACCTACACACTGTGTCATTGTGCCACTGTCTGACCTCATGCTGCTGCTGTGGCTGATGCCGTGACCTACACACTCTGTCAGTGTGCCACTTGCTGACCTCATTCTGCTGCTGTGGCTGCTGCCGTGACCTACAAAAAGTGTCATTGTGGCACTGTGTTGCATACTCCTGTTTTTGCCACCTCCAGAATGTCATTGTGCCACTTTCTGACCTCATGTTGCTGCTGTTGCTCCTGCTGTGACCTCCACACCCTGTCATTGTGCCACTCTCTGACCTCATGCTGCTGATGTGGCTGCTGCCGTCACCTCCACACTCTGTCACTGATGTTGCCACCTGAGCCCTAAGCTTGTTTTTTTCCAGCTGGCGCTGCCGTGACTTTATGAGGCTACATTCCCGCTTCAGTTTTTTGGTCAGTTTTGCCCTCTTAAGTGCCCAGGGAATTTTAGAGTGAAGCGATTCTAAGAGCGGCAGCAGTCATCTGCATGTCATACTAAAACACAACATTGTATGAAACCCAAACCAAGCTCCCTCTGCATATTTAAGCATGGCACAACGTTCTACAGCACCCTGCAGGCTCTGTGCAGCCTGGAAATAGCTGTTTTTTAACGTGATTCGTCCCGAAGTAATTCGGAACGAAGTTATTTTTTGCCGAGAAATTTGGCGAAGTGAACGAACCGAATTTCGGGAAATTCGCCCATCTCTAATTGTTAGCAACTCAAACCTGGTAACAACAGGCACTAGGTCCAATACAGATGTGAGTGGTTTATTGCATGGGGAGATCGATACCAGGAGACCTAAGTGCACTAGTGGTTGGAGGCATTTGGGCATGAGTCGATTGGAGTTGTAGCAGGGAAAGGACAGTGCATGGGAGTAGTCAGAAGGGTAATGACCAGTTTAGTTTACTTTTAGTTTGGAAGCTGTTTGGACCCAGTTCAATTGATTATGTTTGGGTATTTTCGGGAAGTATTGAGTGCTGTTTGTAACCTCTTTAAAGTTGTACTTTTTTGATTTTTAGCACCATCTTTTTTGCAGTAACTATCAGGAATCATACAGTCAGGGTAAACTACAATCGACAAGCTTACATTACCAAATTTTGTGAAACACTAAGGTAAAAAAATTTCTGATATCTACCTCTGCCTGATGTGTCTTTTTTTTAAAAAAAAAAAAGAACACTCATAACATTGCCCTGCAAGCAGCACAAATCTGCCTTTGGCCTTGATGATTTGCTACAATGTGCAAAGTAGATTAAAGATGGACATGGCAATATTGTGTGCACACTAAGAGCTTCAATTGATCCATATTATGGGCCCATAGGCACTCGGCGTTCTTCCCTATAAATACATCCATGGCATTAAAGGGCAATCCATGGCATACTGTACATTTTTTAAAGGGATTTTCCATCTTTAGAAAAAGCTTGCCAGCCAGTCAGAGAGCTTCTAAAATAGAAAAAAACTCCCACCTTTTAAATGCTCTCCATTCCAGCTCTGCTACTGGTCTTGGTTTGCCCACTGGTAATGTCACAATCAGTGGTCACATAATACTGCAGCCAATCACAGGCCTCGGCGGTCATGCAGTGTTCATCCAGGAGAGCTGTGAATAACTGCAAAGCCACACGAACAATGACATTGATATCATTGACCAGGAGTACTGGGACCGAGAGAGTTTAAAAGGTGGGGTTTTATTTTTTTCTATTTTTAGAACTGCCCTGACCAGCTGATGAGGTTTTTCTACAGATAAAAATCACCTTTAAAGGACACTTCTGGATTTGCCGTACTAAAGACATAAATGTGTAGAATCATAAGGTTGTATTGCGATACGCCCCGACACGCCGTCGATCTCAGGTGTATTACAAAGTGCCGTGGGCGCTTTATAATGCACCTAATTTTGGAGTGCCCCTGCTCATACATTGAGCGCACAGGGCTGCGCCAGTGTTTGGGCTGAAAGGACGCCAGCCCCGTACATACATGTCGCCCACAGTATATTTATTCTTGCCTATGTTCAAGAATATATATTGGCCGCTTGTTCTACAAATACTTATCATAGAGCCCCCCTCTAATGTCTTCTGCACAACCTTTCCGCAATTCTGCGCTAGGTCATTCACTAACTTAATCCTTTACATGCAATTTAATAGGCAGTAGGGTGCTGCTTTTGTGGGCACTGCACCCCCTTACAGTACTGGACCCCATAAAGCACTACAGGTTGCACATAGTGTCCACTAAGGCAGGTATGAACTGATGGATCCAGCAAGATTTGGACATGTTCTTGCATCCATAGCACTCGGATATGTACAACCTCTTATTATTTTCTATTATCTATTCTTTCATTTGATATCTTAAGAAAAATATATTATTATATTCCTTTCTGCTTTAAGGTCACCATCTGTATAGAAATGAGAAAAGACCAACAGACTTTGACAAGAATGTGCTAGTGTGGGCTGGTCGATATAAGAAACGGGAAGACATACCAGAACTTGTCTCGTGAGTATTGTACTGTATGCAATTTGAACGAAATATCCCTTCTACTTTTTCACAGACCTTCTAAACTAAGACTGAGAGCCTTGTGTAGTCTGGTGTTCTCCCATTCTAAGGCTGTTACACAAGTTGAGAGCCTCTGGTGTATACCATATGGCTTGGTCTGAATAAGCACACTTGTGAAAAGACACTTGTGAAAAAAGTAAAGCGGTATCCCCTTTTTAAACTGCTAATATGGTGCAGAGCCTACAAGAACATCTGTACCAACGTTTGTTCCAGCTACAAATCTGATCCTCTCCCCGGATCCTCTGTTGTCTTCTGGATGACAGCGATTGGTTCAAGCGCACTGCAGCCTCTGATTGGCTGCAGTGTTTCGGTGACCTTGTCCAGTGTCACCATTCAGAGCCTTTACTTCTGAACAGTGATGCCGGGCAGTGTCAAGGTGATAACTGCAGCCAATCAGAAGGTGCAGTGCACACAAGCCAAACATCAGCAGCCAAAAGGCGACAGAGGCCCCTCTAAAACTGATGACTTCTATGGTAGATTTGTTTTAGGGCCACATGTATGAAAACTGTCTAGGTGACTTTCTTTATTGCCCATAGCAACCAATCAGAGCTCCCTTTCATTTCATGTAGTGCTCTGAAAAAATGAAAGGGGAGCTGTGATTAGTTGCTATGGGCAATAAAGAAAGTCTCACACCTAGACAGTTTTCATACATGTCCCCCATAGAGTTTGCTTCCTAGACCTAGTCATCAGGTGGTGTAGACAATACTAATATTTTTTTGTTTCCTTTTAGGTGGGAGGTCATTGCAGCTGCCAGAAGCAATTTCCGGATAAAGATCTGCATGGCAATGATATTTGGCACGATTGTAGGATGCATCTTGATGGTCCGATCTGGCAAGAAGGTTAGTGCTTGAGATAAGTTAAACTGACTTTTGAATTTTTCTTTACTTAATATAAACTTATTTAAAATACATGAAAAAAATGTCTTATTTTCTTATGCCTTTAAGTGTGTGCTATGAACACTTCAATGATAGTGATGTGTCTGTGTAAGCAAAGGTCGCAATCACTTTAAATGTTTATTATAAAGCACTTTGCATTTTAATTAGCTGTACTTATAATATTCACAAGGGATTAAATAGATGACATGAAACAATAAAAACAACAGGTAACAGAGTAATATAGTATTTAAGGCTGAAAAAATATGTAAGTCCATCCAGTTTAGCCTATCCAGCTGCAATGTTGATCCTGAGAAAGATAAAAACTGCATGGGTAGCAGAAGTTAAGTGACAGGTTCCCTTTAAGTGAATTCTCCATGACATGTTATTCTGACAGAAACTCCAGTCTCATTACTCTTGCAGTTAAGATTCCCCTTCTGTATTGGTATAAGAATGGAGATGTAGAGGATGCCCCCTAGATATAGTCCTGGGTTAAAAGAAATCATGGAAGACATCTCTGCATTAACTCTTTATAAATATCTTTACAAAGTTATTGGGTCAACTTAAAGAGAACCTGTCACATTGCACATGGTATGTGCTCTGATGACAGCATGTAATAGAGCCGGAAGAGCTGAGCAGATTCATATATTGTTTTGTCAGGAAAGATTCAGTAAAACTTGTATTTTATTCATCTAAATCTCTGGGTTAAGGAGTCTGTCATGGATGCCCCTGCGACCCTCGTCCCGGGTTGCGGGCGCATCCGTGTCCCGAGCGGCGCCCCGTCCCTCATGTCAGGTCGGGGGTCCGCTCGCCCCCCTGCAGGTGCCCAAGGCCACATACTCAGTCACGCTCCTGCTCTGTCCACCTCTGTCCCGCAGCGTGCGCGGCCCCGCCCCCTAGGGCGCGCGCCGGCAGTGTGAAGTTAAAGGACATTTGCCCCGGGTAATTGGCCAATTACCGGACGCTGCTCCTATTTAAGCCGGCCTCTTCCTGGTAACCCTGCCAAATCTTTAGTGCCCATTGCCTATAGAGAAAGCATTCCAGAAGCCCTGTCTTGATTACCGTGTACCGAACCGCTTGCCTACGTTTATTGACCACGAATCTCTGCCGCCTGCCCTGACCTTCCTGCCTGTCCCCGACGACGAGCCTGCCTGACGAATCTGTACCGTGCCAACCTTTGGCCGCCACCGCAAGCAAGTTCCGCCAGTGGAAGCGACCTGGTAGTTTCCCGCCGCAGCAAGTCCATCCCACTTTGCGGCGGGCTCTGGTGAATACCTGGACCTACTTAGATTCCGCTCCCTGGTGTGGGCTTCCACCATCGAGTGCGGTGTTCCAACGGATCCACCACCGCAGACCGGTACAGTAAGATCCGGCCATGGATCCCGCCAAGGTGCCACTGCCTAGTCTGGCGGACCTAATGACCATTGTTGCCTGACAGTCACAGCAACTGGGCCAACAGGCGCAGCAACTGAACCAGTTGTCCACCATGTTGCAGCAACTCGTCACCGTCCAGCAACAGCAACCTTCGCCATCTCCCGTGGTTGTTCCAGCTTCTGCGGTTCCTCTGGCCCCAGGGGGCCCAAAGCTCCGGCTGTCGCTCCTGTCCAAGTTCGACGGAGACCCGAAACTCTGCATGGGGTTCATCACCCAATGTTCTATGCACGTGGAGCTGATGGCCGATCAGTTCCTGTCTGAACGTGCAAAAGTGGCGTTCATGGTAAGCCTGCTCTCCGTGAAGGCCCTGGCATGGGCCACACCGCTGTGGGACAGGAATGATCCCTTAACGGCGGACCTACAGTCTTTCCTCCGGGAATTCCGCAATGTGTTTGAGGAACCAGCACGTGCATCCTCCGCCGAGACAGCCCTCCTAAACCTGCGCCAGGGGGATTTGTCCGTGGAAGACTACGCGGTGCAATTCTGCACCCTAGCCTCAGAACTTTAGTGGAACGAGGCCGCTCTGTGCGCCACCTTTAAGAAGGGGCTCTCAAGCCAAGTTAAGGATGTGTTGGCCGCGAGAGACATCCCATCGTCCCTCCGGTCCTCGATCCGGTTGGCTACTCGCAGAGACGTGCGCTTCACCGAAAGGGAAGAAGAACTTCGGCAAGATCTAGCCCAACCTCGCCGGTTCCCACGCCTCGCACCGGTGTTCCAGAAGCCTCCTGTGCCACCATTGTCAACACCCACTGAGGAGCTCATGCAGATTGATCGGGCTCGCCTCACTGAGCAGGAGTTGGCCCAGCATCGGCAAAAGAACCTGTGCCTCTACTGTGGCAACCCAGAGCACTTCTGGAATAATTGTCCCCAGCGCCTAAGTTCTGTGGGAGAGGCGTTCCTAGGTGCAAATTCCTCCTCTCCATGCCTGATCATGCCGATACAGGTTGTGACCAATGCTGGACTCTCATTTCAAGTCTCGGCATTCGTGGACTCGGGCTCATCTGGGAACTTTATCCACCAATTGCTAGTGATGCAGTATCGTGTCCCAGTGGTCCGCCTGGAGAAGCCGCTAGTGATTTCCTCAGTCAGCGGGGAGCTGTTTAGTGACACCATAAAATTTGTCACCAAGCCATTGTCCCTCCACGGAGGGGTCCTACATTTAAAGGAAAAAATCTCCTTCTACGTGTTGCCTCGCTCCTCTTCAGCAGTCCTCCTCGGGCTTCCATGGCTACGGCTCCACTCTCCTACGCTGGACTGGATGACTGGTGAAGTAACTCGCTGGTCCTAATTGCCTGGGTTGCTGTCTGGTGGCACCTCGCCCGGTTCTTCCCTGCTCTCGCACGACCCTCCGCGAGCCGCTGCCCGGTCTACCAGCTGAATATTTGGAGTTCGCCGATGTGTTTTTGGAAAAAACAAGCAGAGATCCTCCCACCACATCGTCCATACAATTGCCCAATGATCTACTGCCTGGTACCAGTCCTCCTGGGCAGAGTCATCCGTTGTCCTTCCGGAGCAAAGCCATGTCGAAGTATATTCAGGAGAACCTCCAGAAGGGATTTATACGAAAGTCCTCTTCTCCCGCAGGGGCGGGATTGTTATTCATAGAAAAAAAGGACGGTTCCTTACGGCCCTGCATCGATTATGGGGCCTGAGCAAGATCACGGTGAAGAATAGATATCCACTGCCGTTGATCACGGAACTCTTTGACCGCCTTCGAGGAGCTAAGGTCTTTACCAAGCTGGACCTGAGGGGGGCCTTCAATTTGGTCCGTATTCGCGAGGGTGATGAATGGAAGATGGCGTTCAACCCAGGACGGGCACTATTTGAGTATTGGTCAGCCATTCGGTTGTGTAATGCACCTGCCGTCTTCCAAGAGCTTGTGAATGACGTCTTCAGAGATCTCCTTTTAAAACCTGTGTCATTGTATAATTGGACGACATTTTAGTGTACTCTCCCGATCTCGAAACCCACCGCAGCCACGTCCATCAGTTATTGAGGTGTCTCCGAGCTAATCACCTGTATGCCAAGCTGGGGAAGTGCCTCTTCCATCAAACCAGCCGTCCATTTCTGGGATACATCATCTCCGATCAAGGCTTATGGATGGATCCAGCGAAACTGTGGGCCGTGTTGCAGTGGCCACGCCCAGTCGGCTTGCGAGCCATACAGTGATTCCTGTGGTTCTTCAACTATTACCACCAATTCATTCCCCACTTCTCCACGCAAGTGGCTCCTATAGTGGCTCTCACGAAAAAACACGCTAACCCTTGTAGCTGGCCCTCCGAAGCCGAGGAGGCGTTTTCCAGGCTCAAGACTGCCTTTGCCACTGCATCTATCCTGTTGCGGCCGGACCCCGCAAAACCCTTCTCGCTGGAAGTTGATGCCTCATCAGTGGGGGTCGGAGCAGTTCTCATGCAAAAAGGACCCACGGGCAAGATGGTCACGTGTGGCTTCTTTTCCAAGACGTTCTTGCCGGCGGAGAGGAACTAACACTTGGCGACCGGGGCTACTGCCATCAAGCTGGCACTGGAGGAATGGCGTTATCTGCGGAAGGGCGCTCGCCATCCCCTCTGTATCTACTTTGGATCACAAAAACCTCCAGAATCTCCAGACGGCTCAGCGACTCAACCCACACCAGGCTCGGTGGTCGCTCTTTTTCTCCCGGTTTGACTTTCAGATCCACTTCCGTCCCGCGGAAAAGAATGTGAAGGCTGATGCCCTCTCCTGTGCCTCCGATGTGGTGGGTGAAGAAGTGTCTCCTGAACACATAATCCCTCCAGAGCACCTTATCTCCGCAGCCTCTGTCGACCTCCGGAAGGTTCCACCGGGGAAGACATACGTAAGGCCTGCGCTCCGCAGGCATATCCTGAAGTGGGGACACTGCTCTTTGGTGGCCGGTCACCCCGGCGCTCGTAAGACATTCCTCCTGATATCTTGGTTCTATTGGTGGCCAGACCTCGATAAAGATGTCAAGGAGTTCATCGAGTCTTGTACCTCCTGTGCCCGCAACAAGATGCTTCGTCACAAGCTGGCAGGCCTACTACATCCACTACCCATACCTACTCAACCCTGGTCTCACATTGCAATGGACTTTGTAACCGATCTTCCTCCTTCAGCTGGCAACACCGTTGTCTGGGTGGTCACAGATCGGTTTTCCAAAATGGCGCATTTTGTCCCTTTGCCAGGCCTGCCGTCTGCCCCTCGTCTGGCTGAGCTATTTTTTCGCCACCTTTTCCGGTTACTTGGACTTCCTCTGCAGATCGTCTCGGATCGGGGTGTTCAGTTCGTTTCCAAATTTTGGCGGGCCCTTTGTTCTCAACTCTAGGTAAAACTTGACTTCTCCTCAGCTTACCACCCCCAGACGAATGGCCAGGTGGAGAAGGTCAATCAGGTTCTGGGGTGTTACCTGCACCATTTCGACTCGGCTTGGCAAGATGACTGGACCAACTTACTTCCATGGGCGGAATTTTCATATAATTCCCTAGAGTCAGAGTCTGTGGGTGCCTCTTCCTTCTACATTGTGTACGGCCTGCATCCCCGCCCACCTCTCCCGCTAGCATCCTCGTCTGAGGTTCCAGCTGCCAACACTCTGGTCCAGGACATGAGGACCATCTGGTCCCTGACCCGCCAATCTCTGCTCCGTGCATCAGGTCGCATGAAGGCGCAAGCAGATAAAAGAAGAAACCCTCCTCCTGTCTTCTCCCCGGGTGACAAGGTGTATCTTTAAACATGTTTATTGATATTGACATGTACAGATATGAAAATCAATATAATCAAAAGAGTAGATTCACAACGGTTACACAAGGGATGGTAGAACTATTCGATATCATCAGGTAGAAATCAGTACATGTTCAGATGAGCATGAGAAGCAGTAAAACAGAAAACAGTAAACAACTAACCGAGGTTATATTATGAGCAAATATTGGTAGAAGAAACATTAAATCAATAATACAGGTGTTATAAACCTTCAGGTGAGTAATACCTGGAGGAAATCCAAGTATCCCATAGAGAGCGTTTTTTGTGAGAGTAAAAAGGGGGATCAATCAACCTTAGTTCACAGGCGCAGCTAAAATTTATACGGCGGATAACCTCCGTAATAGAAGGGGCCTTAGGGTCCTTCCAGTGATATGCTATAGCTGTTCTAGCGGCAATTAATATGTGAAAAGAAACTGTTCTGTGAACAGGCGGTATCTCAGTAAAATTTATATCTAGGAGTGCTAATTCTGGGGAAAGCTGTAAAGTGATCCCAATTACTTCCTGTAATAAGAGGCCAATGCGCTTCCAAAACTTTTTAATTATTGGGCAACCCCACCAGACATGAAGCATGGTTCCTTGCTGCCCGCATCTTTTCCAACAAAAATTGGAAGAGCCCGGGAACATATGGGCTAGTCTGGTAGGTGGTAAGTACCACCTAAGTTGAATCTTGTGCATGGTTTCTTGATGATTGGCACATTTGGAAAACCTTGGGGGGATAGAGTGTGCCTGGTTCCATTGCTCTATGGAAAAGGTCTGGTTTAGTTCTCCCTCCCATTTGGTCATGGTAGAGAATTTACCTTGAGTCTTGCCCATAAGAATCATGTTATAAAGCAAGGAGAGCCCTTTCTCATAACCTTTCTTTTTAAATATGAAGTTGTGGAAATCTGAGAGAGAAGTATTCGAGTGGGGCCAACAAATAGATTGTATCACATGCCTAAGTTGGAGATACTGAAAGAACATTGAGGTAGGGAGATTGTAAGTTTTGGCCAGGTCTTCAAAGGTTTTCAGTCCCTGGTCATCATATAATTGCTCAATTGATATTATATTGTATTCACTCCAAGCATGAAACGCAAGGTTGGAGTTCCAACAACGTAAGGAAATAGGAGAGAGATTTTCCTTTTGTATATAAATCCAATTATTTGGAACTACATATGAGAACCATGCTTTGAAGAGATCAGTTAGAGATCTTAATGAAGCAGTTGGAGGGGGGGCACCTACTATTGAAGACATCAGATGTAGATTTACTGGATTGGGAGTGAAAGAGGTGGTTTCAATATGTGTCCAGATTATCTTCAGATTGGTGCCACAGATGAAAGGCCTGCTCCAGAATAATTGCTGAGTTGTAGGCAGCCAAATTAGGAACAGCTAGGCCACCTTTTTTATGACTAAAGTATAGCAGGTCTTTCTTAATTCTAGGCCTGCGGCCATTCCAAATGAACTTTGCAAGTAAATGTTGAAATTTATGTATCATAGGGGAAGGAAGTAAATAGGGGATAGCCCTGCAAACATAAATAAATTTAGGAAGCAAAGACATCTTCACAACATTAATTCTGGCAGTCCATGACAAATTGAGAGGAAGTAAACATTTGATTTCCGAGTCTAATAAACTGTATAAATGTTTGTAATTATCATTAATAGTTAGAATGGGGGTAGGAGAGACTTTAATGCCTAAATAGTTGACAAGGTGTATCTGTCGGCCAAATATGTCCCCCTCAAAATCCCAACCTACAAACTGGGACCCCACTTTTTGGGACCTTGCGAGGTCCTTAAGCGCATAAACCCGGTAGCCTAAAAACTCCGGCTCCCACCCACCATGCACATCCCGAACTCCTTTCATGTCTCGCTACTAAAACTCCTGAATCGTTTCTCCCGGAAGGCAGTCCATCCTTCGTCTGTGGCTGATGCTTTTAATGTTTTTGTGGTCAACGAAATCTTGGGTATGAGGAGGACTAGAGGGAAAGGATATTTTCTCGTTGACTGGAGGGAGTTCGGGCCCGAGGAAAGGTCTTGGGAGCCGGAGGAGAACATTCTGGACCACAGCATCCTCCAGAAATTCCTCCACTCCAGAACTCCAGAAAGAAAGGAGGGAGGGGGGTGGGAAAGAGGGGGTACTGTCACGGATGCCCATGCGACCCTCGCCCGGGGTTGCGGGCGCATCCGTGTCTCGATGCCGGGCGGCGCCCCATCACTCACGTCGGGTCGGGGGTCTGCTTGCGCCCCTGCAGGTTCCCAAGGCCACTTACCCAACCACACTCCTGCTCCGTCCACCTCTGTCCCGCGGCGTGCGCGGCCCCGCCCCCTAGGGCGAGCGCGCCCCGACAGTGTGAAGTTTAAAGGGACAGTGCACCGGTAATTGGCCATTACCGGACGCTGCTCCTATTTAAGCCGGCCTCTTTCTGGTAACACTGCCGGATCTTTAGTGCCCATTGCCTATAGAGAAATCATTCCAGAAGCCTTGTCTTGTTTACCGTGTACCGAACCGCTTGCCTACGTTTATTGACCATGAATCTCTGCCGCCTGCCCTGACCTTCCTGCCTGTCCCCGACTACGAGTCTGCCTGACAAATTTGTACCACGCCTACCCTTGGCCGCCACCGCAAGCATGTTCCGCCAGTGGAAGCGACCTGGTAGTTTCCCGCCGCAGCAAGTCGGGCTCTGGTGAATACCGAGACCTACTTAGATTCCGCTCCCTGGTGTGGGCTTCCACCATCGCTTGCGGTGGTCCAGCGGATCCACCACCGCAGACCGTTATATTGTCCAGTAGGCGGTCTTCTTAGTGATTGATAATCTTCTTTGTGTGAGTGTGCATAGAGAAAGCTGTTGATCGCTGATAATACCACCTACTGGAATTTACTTTTTGATTGTTCCAACCCCTTCTTTTCATTAATAAAACCCAGTTCTTCAGCTGTACTATCTTACACTTTTATATGTGTATTTGCTCTCTCCTTGTTATAATGACTCCTTCAACCTTACCGCCATCTTCTCCTCAAACACAGCTGTACCCTCCTTATTTAGGTGCAATACATCCCTACAAAAGGGTTTGTAGCCAAACGTGAAGGTGGTCGAGTTCTCTATGAAACCAGATCCTTATTCCCTACACCATATCTAGAGCTGCTTTTTCACCTCACTAATAGCCCATTACCTCATCGGTGTGCCACTTACTACAGGTAGTGTTTAAAAATGTTATATTAGAAGTAGATCTTCCTCCAGCTGTCAGACAGATTGTCCTGCTGAAGCAGTGCTACTCTCGAACTGAAATTCCACCTCATCTACCACCTTGGAAAACTTGTTGGGGTGTCTGAGATCAGGACTAGACTTCCCAACACTCTTAGGCTATGTCTACATGGCAGTGAAGAAAAAGGCGACCTGAAAACCAAATCATAAAACCGCTCATAAAACTGAGGGGTTTTTTGTCCACTGTGGATGAAAAAATGACAGTTTTTTGCCGCATTTTGCGAATTTTTGGTCCTTTTTCTTTGCATAAATGTATTTCTGCAAAAAAAACGGCAAAAACGTGCCAAAAAGCATCCGACTCCAATTGTAAATTTTCTGCAACATGTTTCAAAAAATGATCAGCAAATAAAATAAGCTGAAAAAAGACTTAAGTGGAGAATACAGAATGTTTTTACTAGAAGTCTGTGGGACCTCTTTTCAGCTGTTTTTTTTTCAGCATTTTTATAAAACAAGAAACACTGAAAACATGGACGTTTCTGTGTCCAGTAGAGACATAGCCTTACCTGTACGTTGCCTTCTGTCCTCCAACTACAGTAGCTGCCTCATTTTCCTGAGCCTTCATGTTTCATACTCCCCTATATCTACCCCAGCTGGTGTGTGCTCAGTGAGCAGCCAATTCCTTTTCCATATTATCAATAAATCTCATTTTTGCAAGCTGCTCATTAAGGATCTGGGCTCCCAAATGTGTAGTGTGCACAGTAGTATATAACTTCAAACAGCTGTTTAATAACTGCATACATAGCACAAACAGACACTGAAAAGCATTGCTAATCATGGAGCACATTGTTAATTAATCAGTTATACACAAATAATGTAAACCAAAGTATTTTATGTAATTCGGACAAACTATGAACAAATAAAAGTAATCCCCTTCTAAACCCACTGAATCTAAAGTCAAATCTAAAATCACACAAAAGGATAGAAGGCTCTGCCCAAGAGGGTTTACAATCTACAAAGGAGGGTGGGCAGGCAGACTGGGACGGTAGCAGCTGCTTACACACCTGTTTACTGGCAGCAGTGTTGCTGTAGGCTGTTCTCTAAAGTGAAGGCTTTGAAGGTTGCTTTGAAGGTTTAGATGTTGGGAGAGAGTCTTAGGCTATATCTGCACAGCACGGGATTTTCAATGGATTCAGTATTTTGAATCTGCCAAGAATCCAACTGTACCCAATGCAGTGTAGACCACAATGAGAAGTCTGTGCTGTGGTCTACACATCATGGATTTTTTCCGGTCGGTTTTAAAATCTGGATTTTAAAGCATGCTGCATATTCTGCAAGATTGCTATTGGAGTCCTGTACATTCAATGTACGGGGCCGATGGCAAATTCGAAAACCGCACATCATCGCCAAAAACCGCAGTCCAACTATGTTAAAATGCCGTCAGATTTTGGACAGCATTTTCACATTACTATGTAAACATAGCCTTACTAGTTAGCATAACAGGTTACAGAGTGTGGGGGAAGCACAGGAGAAATCTTGAAAACGGTGATATAATGATCAGATCATGGTCATAATTCGGCGTCTGGGGACTGTGACATTATAGATATGATGTAATCTTTCTTGATATAGTACTTCCACTATATAAATGAATAATATTCTGTTAGATGACATAGATTGGGATGTCATCATGAATAGAGCATAACATCACGAGCAGACCGTTTACTCCTGAAGTGCACTGCAAAGTTTGATGGAAGAGGATTGGTGGCTTAAGGCTATTGTCATGATGAATGGAGATGATACAGCAGACAGTAACATTAAAGAAAATAGTGCACTTCTTATTTTGTAGAAAGTGTTTGATTTAGGTCATTCCAAGTTTCTCATGATGAATTCACAATGGATAAGGCATGCTCCATAGCAATGGTTTCTTTAGCATGCAGTAGAGACCTTAAAAGGTCTACCCAGTGCCCAGACACCAATAAACAATAGAGTGATACATTGTAGATTGTAGTCTGAAGTCTCTTCACAACCTCACCAGTACTCTTGAGGTTGAATAAATACCAAAACATACCTGTTTTCGATAGGTTGGAGGCTGAACGCCATACGGAACAACAAACGAAGCAGCTTTTTAAATGCTGGAAGCCTTTCATATTACAAAATCACAGACCTCTAATAAGCCAGTCCTCAAATGTAACTTTTAATAAATATCCAATTAAAATAAACTATACTCCTAATACAAATACTCCAGTCCTATTCAACTGGAGGTACATGTGGAGGTACATCTATCTGCTGGTGCTGTTTATGATATCTTATCCGGGGTCTATGAATTGAATTTACTTGTTCCCCTGATGAGCCCTCGATGATTGAAGAGGGAGAAACGCGTTGGAAAGGATTACTTAAGGCTTCATGCAAAGGAGAGTAAGATATCTAAATCAAGTATATATTACATATAGCCTTGCTATTTTTTGACATAGTAATATCGGCACGTTGATTGTCTTTTAAATATGTATTTTTTTTACTTTAAATTTGAATTTAACTTTGTTTTTATTGACCTATTTAGGATAGTGGCATAATGGGGTGAGCCACCGAGAGGTGGGGCCGCTCCTTTTGGGGCAACAACCCTACCTGAGTACATAGGATATAATAGTGGAGAGTATAGCGAATTTATCTGTACAAAGTACCCTGAATTCATATCCTATACACCTTGACCAGTTGCATAGCACTGGAGTATTTGTATCAGAAGTAGAGTTTATTTTAATTGGATATTTATTAAAAGTTACATTTTAGGACTGGGTTATTATATGTCTGGGATTTTGTTAGATTGTGAAGTAACCCTGCATTACATTTGTTTTCTGTGAGTAAGCCTTTCATATTACACCACTTCTCACAGGATGAGATAAATTAGCTTATGTCCAATTTTCAGTCTACCAAATGGTACGTAACTGAAGACCTAAAGGTTAGCCTGTAGGACGCGCTTGAAGACTCGGGTACTAAGGGTGCTTTCGATCAGAATGGATAATATTGAGTGGCGACCTAAGGTTATTTTATTCTTAAAAAAATGATAAAATTTGTTGCTTCACCAAATTTATTGTATCATTATGTAATGATGTCAATGAAAATTGTTTGAAAAAAAATGCAAATGCCTATAACCATATTGGAAACTTTTGTGGAAATCATAAAAGTAAGGGTTAGTAGAGAAGAAAAAAAGGAATGCCTTCAAATAAAATAAGCAAATTAATATTTGTGGTTTGAGTGCTCACATATCTTAATGGGGTTTTCTGGGATACTTTGATGGCATATCCCAGCTGGGTTAGGTATTGAAGTGATGGGAATCTAACTTTTCAGCAAGTACTGATGCCCCTTCATTTTGCTTGTTGGTATACTTCAAGAGGTTAAACCCCAATGATTAGCAGGTTGTGCTGCTGACTCTTCACAGAAGTATCTATCAGAGCGATGTCCATAAGTAGGTTGCGGTGTCTGCTACTGCAGTATAGTAAATTTAAATGCACAGCCCAGCAGGAGCCAGTGACACACAAACAGATGAAGGCTTGTCTGTTTTTAAAGGGACAGGCCCTAATGTAAAATCTTGGAACATTGTGGTAGAATGTGGCATAAGCACCAGTTGTATGTTAGTGAATAGAAAGTCATGGTTTGTACAGATCTTAACATAGCTATAAGCTAAGAATTTACCTTATGTTTCCTTATATTAAAATCCCGGCTCTTTTCTTCTTGTCTTCAGGCTCTCCACGAAGAGAATACATTGCTGCAAAAAAATATCGAGAGGAAGACCAAATGGAGAGAGGAAGCAGAACAGAAACAGTCGGCCTCCTCTTAACAGTCGTTGAAGTTGTCGTTATTCAGTTTGACAACTTTTGTAACTTGTTCTAGTAGTTGCAATACCTCAATATATTTCATAGGAAGATTTTGAACTTTATTTTAAGTCTGTGATTTACTTTATTAGTGCATCCAGATAAACATATCAGGGTACAGATCATCCTCCCATCCCTTCATGTCTGGTTGGAAAGGTCAGGAGCATCATAGTGGTGACCTGACTCTTCTCTGCTGTATTTCTAAGATGTCAAAAGTTGCAACTTGGCAGCGTACAGATCAATATTGATAGACACAAGTGGATTCATTACCCTGTGTTCAATTCAAGATAACAACAATATTTTGGGATGGGTTACCTCTGAGCTAACAAGAACTGTTTTATGTAGGTTTTTAGTTTTTTTTGATTTTTAACTTTGAATAGACTACATAGTTTAGCCAAAATATAATAAAACTAAAATAAAAAACCTTTCTGAAAGTTATGTGACATCCTTCTGTTTGATTGGTAGAAAAGAACCATATGGTTGGGTCTATAATGTATTTTGGTACATGCGGCATGACCATATTCAAATGCTGCCTCTCACAGCCAATTAAACATCAGGGCCTATGTACAGTATCTCACAAAAGTGAGTACACCCCTTGCATTTTTGAAAATATTGTATCATATCTTTTAATGGGACAACACTGAAGATATGACTCTTTGATACAATGTAAGTGTACAGTGTGTATAACAATGGAAATTTAGTATGTCCTCAAAATAACTCAGCACACAGTCAATGTCTAAACCACTGGCAACGAAAGTGAGTACACCCCTAAGTGAAAATGGACAATTTATGCCCAATTTGCTATTTTCCCTCCACGGTGTCATGTGACCCATTAGTGTTACAAGGTCTTAGGTGTGAATGGGGAGCAGTTGTGTTAAATTTGGTGTTATCATTCTTACACACTCTTATACTGGTCACTGGAAGTTCAACATAGGCTCTACATAAAGATGGCCTAGGTTATAAGAAGATTAGACACTAAGCTGCAACACTGTGGCTAATACCATAGAGGTGGTTTAACAAGATAGGTTCCACTCAGAACAGGCCTCGCTATGGTCAACCAAAGAAATCGAGTTCACATGCTCAGTGTCCTATACAGAGATTTTCTTTTCAAAACAGACGTATGAGTGCTGCCAGCATTGCTGCAGAGGTTAAAGGGATGGAGAGGTCAGCTCAGACCATACACTGCCATCCAAAGATGAGGCACTAGAAAGCCCACAAACAGCTTGCAAAAGCCAAGCAGACAAAGGTTTACTGGAACCATATCCTGTGGTCTGATGAAACCAAGATAAACGTATTTGGTTATGATGGTGTCAAGCGTGTGTGGTGAGGAGTACAAAGACAAGTGTTTCTTTCCTACAGTCAAGCATGTTGGTGAGAGAGTCATGGTTTGGGACTGCATGAGTGCTGCTGGCTGTGAGGCGCTACATTTCATTGAGGGAACCATAAATCCCAACATGTACTGTGACACTGTGAAGCAGGAAAATAAATTTACCCACCCATGTAAATTCATCAGCAGCCTATATTTGAAGGTGGAAATTTACAGAGGTTTAAAATTGTGTAAAAACTAAATAAATTACCATACACTACTCACAAAAAGTTAGGGATCTTTGGCTTTTGATTGAAATTTTAGGATGAAGATAAAATATTTCTTTACATTTTTTATAGAGGAACTAAATGAAATCATCTCTTAACTCTAGATGCACATGTCAAACTGTTCAATGTTTCAGTACTTTTTGCACAACTTGCTGATCTATAACAAGGAGCAAAATTCACAACAGGTGTTTGATCCCTGAATCGCCCAATAAACTTAGGGGATCAATTTAAATTGGGATTTAAACAGTCCTCCTCATCATGCTGTTCATATTTTGACATCATCAGACCAAGACAACACCCTTATAATTGATAAATTCCTTGCAATTGCAAGACCAAGCAGGATGCTCTCAGTCGAAGTACCACGAGTTTTGGGTATCATAGCGGGTTGCAAACGGGTATAGGACAGACTGAAAGAGTCAGGAAAAGGCAAGAAGTGGACGTCCTTTTTGGCTCCTCACACCCGATGACCACTTCATTATAAGCAATGCCCTGGGAACCCGGAGTGAATACCCACCCAGGGCATTTTAAGGGAAGGTGAGAGAAAACCATGTGTCAATCGACCATTGTATCTGTTTCTATCAGCGGGGGCGGGAGTGAGATGACCGCAAGGAACCCGACCACACAAGCGGCACAGGGGTCACGTCTCCATGGGCCAGGGAGATCTGCTGGACAAGGTACCAGTGGTCCCTCATGCTGTTTAGTGATGAAAGTCGATTCACCCGAGCAGAAATTAGTCCATCAACAAAACTGGAGAAGTCAGGGAAAAGGGCTAAAGCATAGCCAGGTCAGGGACCAGTGTTAGCAGCAGGGCCCTGTGATTAAACTTTTACGAATGGTTGAAGGGCAATTTGGGTTTCCCCTTCACCTCCTTTAAAAAAGCCTGGGGTTGTGTGGCTTATCTCCGGTGGGTGCTGCAAAGGCATTTTTTCAACCTGGATGACACCTGTGCATTCTTTGCTCCAGTGGCCCCTTCAATTGCTTGAAGCCTCTAAAATGTTTTTTGGGCCGATTCGGTCTCAAAAAACTTTGTGAATTTTGCCCTGAAGCTACTTGTTAGAGTTAGCAAAATTGTGCACAAAGTCTGAAACGTGAACAGCTGGACATGTGCATCTAAAGTTAAGACATGTCTCATTTAACTTTAAAAAAAAAAAAAATCAAAAATGTTAGGGGTTCATTCCTGAAAATTTTCAACCAAAGCCAAAATCCCTTTTAAAGGGTTTTTAGTGGACTGCCCATTTCGCAGTGCGCTCCCAATCCCCTGCAACTGTTTTTTACACCTGGTGGCAAAATGTCCTTTGGGACGCCTACCTGGCCCGGGACTTTACTGTACAAAAAGGAACGTAATACAAATGGGGCTTTTACAACTTTTAAAAGTAAAAATCGGTTTCCATAGAACCAATTATAATTAGCTTCTTTATTGTTTAATTTTATTAGTTGTTATCGGTAATAGGGACAATCTTGCGCTTAAAACAGTTTTCAAAAAATTGGTCCAGTGTTTATAAACAGTAAAGCCAATAGCAGGTACAACACAGATTTATGTTCCTTGGATTCCTACAATTTTACTAAAATGAGCAGGCAGCACTGTGTCGTTATAGAGCCTTAGCCTTTAAAGTTTTAACCGCTCTTTAGTCATTGGTAATGTTTTAAAACTGAAAAATTATTTTATCTCGGTTAAGAAAGCAAAATAAAAAAGTAATGTACATCTTGTAGCCTCAAATAAATGTTCACATATCCCGCCTAATTTGTGATGGTACAGTTTACAAAAAGCATTTGACTTTTCTTGCAAAGAATACCTTAAACTCGCACATGGTGTTACAGCTAATTAAATTGTTCTATTTGATACTCACCCCATCTATTTTTCTCACAAGAGTCTTTTTCTGTTCAGCTTATTTACAAAAAAATTATCCCTTTACCAGCACATTTATGAAAACTTTTCTCCTCAACAATTAACACGAAAAAGTATCACATACTTTAACTAGAAGAGAGCATTGCTTTAAAGGGATGTATCGTTTCTTAGTTTGGCTGATTCACACTGCTCTCTTTTCTCAACTCTGGAAATGGAGGGGCGTTCTTCCCCACCCAGCTAGATGACATCTTCCCCCTTCACTGTGCATGCTGGCCCCCGAGACTCCCCACCCACCCCTCTCTGGAGTCTACATGTCACTGTGTCTCTGCCTGAAAGTCTTATTTTTTTAGAGCTGTATACATCCCACAGGCTGCATTCAATCTAGACTGAGCAACTAAATTCTTCTCCTCACAGCTGGAGTTTGCTCTATGAACGGCACAGATCTCGCTTCTATGCAGAATAGTTAGGCACCGGGACAAAACTGTTATGTTTTCTCATTGTAGAATCTGTTGCAGTCTGTTTTGCTGGGTGTGGGGGGGAAAATGCTACGGCCCCTAATTGAGTCGGGGGGATCACAAAAAATTGTGCTGTTTCCTGTTGTGTAAGTCCTTAGTGTAATTTGTTTTTTGGCTAAAATAAAGTGAAAATGTGACGGTCCTTCTCTGAGTGACAGCACACCCCTTAAAATATGACGGGGTGTAAGAATGAAAATGGCCTCAGCTAGTGAAATGCAAAAGGAGGGTTGGAGGGTTCCGCCAGGATGGATATCAGTGTAAACAAAAACACAAGAAAAGGGAAATTCTGTGAATACAAGAACTTTGCTAATGTATTAATTCCCAAAGTTGCTTGTTTTAAATGCCCCCTTATTTAAATACCTTAAAATGAAATGAAAAAAAACCCCTTTTAAGGTGGCGTGTCCGTTTTTGAAAAAAACTTCTCCCATTAAAAATTCCCTAAGGATACAAAACAAAAAGGGGAAATATCGGTTAACAATTCCCCGGATGCTTTTGTACTGCTTACTAAACATTGAAACGAGTCACTCCCTATTTCTTTTTTTTTCCCAAACTAGGGCCCATTTAGACAGCAAATAAAACCCGACTTCGTTTCTGGTTTTCAACTGACAGTTCAAGTATTTCCTGATTGCCTCAAGTTTAGTTAATTTCTTCTTGTTTAAACATTTTATCATAAACAATTCTTTTTGATAAACAGTAACTCATTCTTCTATTGTATCAAACTAAAGGGGTGAACGAAAGGGATGAAAGTTGTAATCCTATTGTTTATGGTACTCACAATGTGTTACCAATAGGGAAAGGTGGTTTATTGAACTTTATTTTTTTCCCGTACAATGAAGATCCCCCTGTGTAAAAAAGTAAAGCATTGGCAACTTTTGGGCCATTGTCCCTTTTTCAGGTCAAACTATTGCTTAAAATTCCGATTGTCAAATTTACATTGTAAACCCCTAAAGGGGTACATTTTTTTAGCCCTACCAGAAACTGTTGTACTTGTACCACAAAATGAATAAGGGGGCATTACACGGCAAAGGCCCAAAAAACAGGGGGGTTTTGGGGCCCTCAGCAGAACCATTCTTTTGTCAGTTTGTCCCCGATTTTGCCGGGTTTTTTTCTACTGCTTTTCAAACGAAAATGTCCCGAGTGAAAAAAGTTTTTCCTGTTTTGTGAAAGGGACAATGGTGATTTTTTTTTTTTACCCAACGGTGGTCACTCCCGGGAGTTTTTAAAGTGGCCACGGGGAAACTTGTCTCAGCAAAGAATTTGTTTTTTTGTGCTCCAGGCTTTTTTTTAAAAAAATAATAAAAATGGTTTTCCCCCCCATTGAAAACCTGTGGTGACTTGAATGAGTCCTTTTCCCTTCAAAAACAGGAAGGGTTTGAGGAACCTTCCCTGTGTTTTAAAAAAAATTTCCCAAAAGAACTGGAAAAAAAAAAACCCAATTTATACTTTCTTGGGTTCTTTTTCTCTTTTTTTTTTCCCAGAAAAAAAAATTAAAACCTAAAAAAAACCCTGGACAAAAAATGTTTCAGTTTACATTGCTCCTATTTAATTTTCCATCTGCAAACCGGGCAAAAAATTTTTAAACATTTCAAAGTTTTTCGGTTCCCCCGAACAGTGTAAAAAAGGCCCCCTGGCGGAAAATCCTTTTCGGGGGAAAAAGGGGCAAAAAGGTTTTTTTTTTGGGCCCTTTCTAATGGGGCGGCCTTTCATCTTTTCCTATTAACTTTTTCGGGGCCCCCCCTTAAAACAATCAAAGGGGCCCCCCAAAACCCATTATTAGTTCCTATTTGTTAACAATCGGGGCCCCTTTTTGTTTAGGGTCCCTGACAGGAGAAACCCCCTTTTGCCACCCCTCCCTACAAAAAACCACTTTCACAAGCAAATGTGTCGAATCCCGCCACACCATCCCAATGTCTAAACCAGCATGACTGAATAATACCCCCAAAAAAATTGGAATTTCAATCACTGCCAAAAAAGGGGGACGGGAATAATACACCACAACATTACGGGAATAAAAACCCTTTTTACTACCCCCTTTATTAGGGGGTGAGTGACCTTTACCGAGATGTTTCCCAGCGTACACGGCTCTACAGACATAAAATAAAATTACAGTAAAGTTACAGTGCCTGAAAAAAGTATTGGGGCCCCCTTAAAATTTTTTAAAACCTTTTGCCACCCTTTCGGCTTTAAACATAAAAAATGTAAAATTTTTAATTTTTTTTTGAAGAAACAGCAACAAATGGAAAACAATTTTGAAGGTGGCGAAAAATTTTTTGGAAATTTTAAATTTTGTAAAAAAAAAAAAAAATAAAAATGAAAAATGGGGCGTGCAAAAAATATTCGGCCCCCCTTTGGGTTTTTACTTTGTAGCGCCCCCCTTGGGAAGATAAAAACTCCCTCCCCGTCTCGGCTTTTTGCAGACTCCAACAGGTTTTTGTCATGGGGGTCGGGGCCCCCGTGTTCCCCCCCGTTTCCCCCCCCATGCCCGGAGGGGGTCCGGGCCGGGTGCCGTGGTTTTCCTGCGACCATCCCCTTGCTTGCCGGGGGCCCGGCTTTTTCCACTCCCCGTCTTGTGTACGCCCGGCGGTCTGTCCCAAACCGCCGCCCGGGGGTACCCACTCCCTAAAGGGCGCCGCGTGCGACGGCTTTGGTTTTGGATTTTTTAAAAGGGCCCGTGTCCCCGGGGGTTTTGGGCTATTGGGGCGCTGGTTTCCCTTTTTCCCCCCCCAGCAATCTTTGCAGTTTTGGTTTGGGGTTTCGTTCTGTGTCGTTAGTGTTAATTTTTAGTCCATATTGATTACCCGTTTCCAGGTCCCTTCCCCTAAGTTTTCTGACCTTGCCGTTTTCCGCCTGCCCTGACCTTTGCCTGTCTCTGAAACCCCGCCCCTGGCCTGCCCTGACCTTCTGCCTGTCCCCCCCCCTTTCGCCTGGATTACAAATTTTGTTTCCCCCCCCCCCCACGCAAATA
>JAODAL010019660.1:0-71429 GCA_025379985.1 Phyllomedusa bahiana
CTGCCTTCTGGTTTCCCCCCCCTTTTTTAAAATTTTTGGGGGGGATGGGGGAAGGGTTTAAAAAGGGCAAGGGGCTGTGGTTTTTAAACAGGGGTAGTAAATGGTCCTGTGACTTTTTTTCTGTGACTTTTTAACCTAAGTTTTGGGTTTCCTAAGATGTTTGCCCCTATCCCCAAATTTACTGTTGTGGGGGTTTTAAATTTTTAGCTTTCCAGCCTTGGGGTTTTGGGTTTTAATAATGAAGGTGGTTGTTGCCTCCCATAAAATTTAATGGGGGCAAGCGCATAAATCGATGCTCACTATCGAAAAACCTTTTTAAAACCGGGTAGCGGGCCGAAATATCGAAATATCGATCGACTCGGGTAAACCAAAAACTTTTGTGCCCCCCAAAACCCAGTAATAAAGCCAAATCAAACATGAAAAAAAAATACTCAATACCCTTAAGAAAGAGAGGTGCAAAAAGCCATTAAAAGTCATGACACCAGCCCCAAAAATTTGGGAAAACAAAACCTTCCATTAAATGGGGAAAAAAAATTCCGTTGGTTTCAACCCGGGTGACCTTAAAAAAAAAGGGGTCTTATTACCAAGGTGACTCCCAAAAACATCAAATACGGGAAAAAAAAGCCCCGAGAGCTTTTTTCAAGACTTTTCGTGGCATTGGTTACAGAAAATTTCTAAACTACTGAAGGGCTCCAAGAGGGCCCCAGGGGCCCTAATCTGGAAAAAGGAAAAAGGGCCCAAAAATTTACCAAAACCTTCAAAGATCAGGTTTCCCCTCAGTGTAATTTAGACCAGAGGAGTGAAAAGAATTTTTCCCCAAAAAGGGTTTTCTAGGATGGGAGGGAACCCCAAAGGGGTAGAGCTACAGAAAGACTGGAATAAAAAAGGTACAATTTTTTTTTAAAGAAAACAATAAGTAATGCACTCCCAAACCCCCATGGGTTTTTTTTTGCATGGTTATCTCCATTAAATGAAAATGTACGGGTTAAAATTTGGGGTGAACAACAATTTTGGGAAAAACCCCGTGAAATTAAAGGGGAAAACTAAGTCTGGCAGGGAACCCCAAAAATTTTAACCTTTTTTTGGATTTCCATAAATTTGGTCATGTTTTTGGAAAGGGGCTGCTTTCCCCCCAAAAAACTTACCAACAGTGGGCCCTTTTTTGGGGGTGGGCATATCGTGGTGTGGAGCTTTTTTTTTTAAAATACCCGGGACTGGCAAATTATTGAAGGAAGGATGAAAGGGACCCAAAAGTTTTTCCCACACTTTTTTTAAAAATCTTTCTGCCATTTTTACCAGGAAAGAAGAAGAAGAATTAAAATAAAATTTTCGCAAGACAATGATCCCAAATGCACAACCAAGGAAACCTATGGAAGGAACTAAAGCTCAGAGTTCATAGAATGAGCCCACAAACCCAAAAGGGTTTGAAAAAGATTTTTTTTGTAAAAAGGGAAGGGGCTAAATTTTTCCCCCCTGGCAATGCATGTGACTTTTTCCCCTTTTTGCGTTTTGTGGGGGGGGTTAGCGTTTAAAAAAAAAGGTTGGCAGCAGGGCTTCAACAACCGGGGACCCGTGACAGGGAGGGAAAAATTTAAATCCAGGGCTGACCCGGGTTTTTTTCACCCCGGGGGAAAACCAAAAAAAACAAAGCCTTAAAGTTCCGGCCCCAAAAACACAAACAAAATGCTTGCTCGGCGAGCCCCTCCCAATACAGAGTTTTCCTCTCTGTCTGCCCAACGGGCCCCTTTAAAGGTTTTAAATAGCCAAAAACCCAGCCTCACCGGGGGCCGGGGGAGGGCCACCCACCCGGCTTTTTTGCCCACTCCAGAAAAGCCGACCCAGATTTGGGGGAATTGGAACCGCTAACTAATATTTGTGTCAGTAACATATTTTTACTAAAACCACCTAAAACTGTCCCCCCTTTCCCTTCCCCGGGCCCAGGCCTCTCGGTGACACGTTTTTCGGCCCCTAGTTTTCCTAACCCCCACATAGGACAAAACCCGGGGGAAAAAATATTTTCCCTGGGCTACCCCCCGCCCGCCACCTTCTCACAAACCCCCCCCTCTGTTCAAGCCTGTGGGGTCGGACTTTTTTGGGCCCACCATCCAGTTTTGTTCGGGGAAAAGCATCCCCCTTACCCGCAACCCCCCTCTCTTTGCTCCACAAAAATTTTTTTAAAAAATTTTGTAAGGAAAGGGGAACCACCTTGCGTTCCTTCCCCTTCCCCCTAAACACATCCAAGTTAAGGGAATTTGATCCGGGGTTTTAAACCCGGGAAGGGGTCGGCCCAAAAAAAATAAATTTTAAAGGGACCGGGGGCCCCTTTTTAAATTTCCCAAAGCACTCTCCTCAAAAAATAGCGTATTTTTCCAGCAGGAGTGAGTTTTCCATTTAGGAAAGGTACCGGAAGTTCCTCCCCTTCCCCTTTGGGGACAGAAAAGGGCCCCCCGTCCCAAAACAGAACCATCCGTCTGCACAAGGGAACTCCTTTTAAAAAGTTGGGTGATTAGTACGGCGTGTCACAGAGAGCCAGCTTTAACACCGGAAATTTGCCCCCCTCTGCCTCGGGGTTCCCAAAGTAACCAAGCCCGGGACTTACTGTGGGGTTCAACCCGGGCAGAGGTGCCGCATAACAGCGAAGTCAAATAAATCGCCTTTAAATTTACCCCAAAAATACCTAAAAAGGGCCCTCCCCGGGCCTTTTTTTTGGGGCTGTGGCCATTCCGGGATAGTTTTCACTTTATTTTTTTGGGGTTTTTTTAATACCCCCTTCCGATCAGGGAACCCCAAGAGGGCATCCTCCAAACCAAAACCATTTTCTTTGGATTCGCTGTTAGTCCGGGCCTGCTCTCAGGGAAAATTAAAGGGCAGGGCCCTGTTTTTTGGGGAAAGGGGCTGCCCCATCCTCACAAAATAAAATGATGTCGTCCAGGAAAGCTGACGCATCCGGATGAGGGGGGCTTGGGGAAAACACCCTCAACCTGAAAAGGTGCCGGGAGCCCCAGCAAAACCAAAGGGAAAGCAGTTAAAACAGGTAAGGCCATCCGGTGTGGCCAAAAGTTTTGTTTTCCCTCTTTAGTCTATCAAAAAGGGGGAACCTGCCAGAACCCTTATTTTGGGTCTATTTTTGGAGAAGAAAGGGGGCATACCTAGCCTCCCCAAAAGCTCATCTACCCTGGGCGGGGTAGGGGGTTTTCAAATTGTCAAATTTTGACACTTCTTTAAAGTTTTTCCCAAAAGCGTATCGTGCCATGGGGTTTTTTTGATATTAGCAAAAATTGGGCGGGACCACTCATTTCTGGACCCCCAAATAAATCACCCCGGGGTTCCAACATTTTCGGGACTTCCTCGGATAAAGCCGTCTGCAAGCCCTCTGACCGTAGGGTTTAAAATTGAATTTTTCACCCCGGGATCCGTTACAATTTTCATGTTTGTTTGCCCATTTGTACGTCCTGGTATTTCTGAAAATAATCAGAATTGCTTTGCACAAACCCCGGGTCTCCTTTTTCGGGACTTGGAAGAGATTCTGCACCCCAACATTTGGGGGAAAAAACCACAAACAGCGTGGTCCTAAACCCTCAGCTTAGGGTCTCCCGAACCCCCAGGGCTTAAATTGGGTTTTACGGGGTACGTTATTTCAGGTTTTTTACGTCTACCGGCGGGACACTTTAAAATTTACCTCTCCCCCCTTTTCGTTTAATTTTCAAAAGGCCCCCTCCCAATTTTCCGGGAAAACCCTTTACTTTCAACGGGGGCCACCAATACTAAAAACCACCCCCGGGGGTTTTAAAATTCCTCCCTTGGCGGACCGGTTTTAAAAAACCCTTTTTGGGTTTCCCTTGTCCCTTTGCGTAGATTTTTCCCCACAATGGGCTTTGACCGAAAGAAATTGGGTTTCCTGAAATTGGGGAAAAGTGCTCAATAACACTTTTTTAAGGGGGGGAAAAAAACCTCGTGCCCCCAAAAGTCCCAGGCTAAAAAAAAGAAGGCCCCGGGACGTCCCATAGACCCAACTAAAAAGGGGAGAACCCCGTTGCCGACGGGGACTTCAAGCCAGAAAACTTTAAAAATAGGGCAGCAGACAGTCCCACCCTTTTCCCCCCTTTAAATGACCATTTCCTTTTAAAAGAAAAATTTTTTAGTGTCTGTTGAACCACTCAACAAGGCCATGGGGTCGGGGGTGGTAAACGGATGTACGAAAGGCTTAATACAAAAAATTTTACAAAAAACTCCTTCATGACTTTTGACAAAAAGGGGATTTTCCTTTGGGTCCGTAAGGTTTTCCCTTTTGGGTATACCATTAGGGGAAAACATCGAAAAAGTCCTTTGCAATACCTTTGGACGGGGTATTTCCCCAAAGAAACGGGCCTCGGGTAACGGGGGGTGTATCTAACCCCAAACCAAAAAATGTATTGATGACCCCCGGGGCGGATTTACTTTTGGGGTAAAAACCCCAGATCCAGGGCCACCCTCCCCAAATGGGGCCCTCTATTTTTTGGGGGAAAACGGGAAAAAAGGGGGACTACGGTAATGCGGCATGGGAGCTGTTAACTGACACCCCGGGAAGGATTTCACAACCGTTTAAACCTCAAAAAGGAAACCCCTTTGGCCAAAAAAAAACCCTTTTGGAGGAGCTTCCTTGGTTTTTTTTTCTAGGTAAACCCCCCAAGACGGGCTTGTTTGGAAGTCCATGCCCATTTTTTGATACGGCTGGGGTACCACCATTTTTTCCCAAACGACCTCCCCCCGTTTTTATCGACTTGAATAAAGCACTGTTGACGGCCATGTGGGGAAACCCTTCAAAAATCGGCCCCGGGGTTTATTGGGGTTTCCCCCCTTTCCCACCTTAAATTTTTTTCCCCTTCTCCTCTAAGGTGGGATCTCAAAAGCGGGCGGTTCCCAAAAAATTATCACAGGAGCCCCTCCGGGTTCAGGCATAGCGGCACCCTTTTCCCCGGGTGCTCATCTCACCTGTGAGCACCTCAAGGGGGGGGGGGGGAAAGTTTGTCACCACTCTTTTTGGGGTTCACCCCTCCCCCCCCCCCTTTTGAACTGAAGCCTCGGGGTTCAAAGGGGCTCCCGGGTAAACCGTAGACACAGCAATTTTACGTTTAACCTTGGGCGTTACGGATGGTGCCATAAGCCCCCCCCCAGAATAAGGGGAAGCCCTTTTCCCCGGGATCGCGGGGGTGCATTTAAGGTCCTTTCCACCCCCCCTTCCCTTTTAGGGGCCCCACAAGGGGTTTCAGTTTTCTAAACCCCGGGAGTATACTCCTTTGGGGTCCCCATGGATACATAGCACCTTTTATTACGTGTCCCCGGAGGGATGGGGGTTTTAAACAAGCGGCGTGCACCAGGGTGAAACCAGGCCCCGGGGTTTAAAAGAGCATTTTTGGGATAGCAAATTTTGACCTTTAAAGGGAAAAACAGGGCTGGGCCAAAATCAAGGCATCTCTGCGGAACACACAGTCGTTGGGGGACCTTTTACCTCCCCTAACTGGGGTCACATCCCTGGGGTCTGGGTTAGTGGGGCATTTTTCGGCCAAATGTCCGGTCCATGACATTGCCAATATTGTATCGGCCCCGGACCCCTGAGGCTCTCCCTTTTTTGGCTGCCATCTGGGAGATTCCTCTCCCCCATCCGGGGGCACCGAACCCCTTTTTGGGCACCATCACACCTCAAAGACAGTCTTCACCGGAAATCCGGGGCGATTTTTTTGTTCCCCGGGGTTTGGAAAACGTTCCCCGGAGGAAAATCCTGTAAACAATCCCGCTTTCCGCAACCTCTCAACAAGGTTTACGGGTCCCTGGGATCCTTTAGGGGTTTGCCTTTTCCCCCCCCGCGCCCCTGGATCTCAGGAGGCCCCGACAGCGGTAAACTTGTTTGAGGACCCCCCCTTTTCAAACCCTCTTGGGGGGGCGTAGACTCCCCGCTGAAACCACTTCTTCACCAGGGATCATCTACATCTGGGGGGCGCGCGGCAGCCGGGCCCCAATAAGGGCCAATTATGAACCCGCGGGCAAGCCCCCCAGTGGTGGCACCCCCCCCCGTTCAAGGATCTCGTCCTTTAAATTTAAGTAAACCTGGGGATCTTGCTCGTTGAGATCAAAATATGCTTTCTGTGGCTCCCCGGGTTTGAAAGGGGGCCACTACCCAGCCCACTGAAGGGTGGGAATTCCCCCGCCCGCACCCCTCAAAGAAAACCCGAGGTAGGCCCCAAACCCCGCCCGGTGACGCCCCCTTTTGGGAAGGGGCGCCCCGAAACCCCACGGGGGCGAAATCCCAACTTGGCGCCCCCTGTAAAAACCTTTTTCCCCCACAGCCAGGACTTGCTCTTGGAGCGCCTGTTTTTATTGTTGCTCCCCTTTGGGAAAGGGGGAGGGGGGGTTGCCCTATCCGCAGGGGGGTTTGGTTTTCCTTGGGGGGGGGGGGGGGGGGCCCCGGGGGGGGGGGGTCCAAGCCTCGTCGGCACCCTTTTTCTGGTTTTGCCCCCATTAGTTTGGGGGCTGCGGGTTTTCCTGGGTCAGCCGTTTTTAGAAGTTCGTCCCCTCTTGGTCGTCCTCTTTTTGCCGCTGCAGCTTTAAAACCCCGGAAAATAGGTTCACCCGCACTTTCCAGAACTTTTCAGGGTCTGTTGCCCGTACCAAAAGGGGTTTTTTTCCACGGGAGCCAATGTCCTTTAAACACTGTAAAAGGGCCCTTTAAATCTGGGTTTTCCCCCATCCGAGGCACCATATGTGGTGGTCTCAACGTGGTTTCCCTCTTAGCAGCAGAGGTCCACAGGAAGACAAACACAAGCCTGCAGGCCCAGGCTTTATAGGCCTAATACCAGCCTCACCTGGGGCGTGGGAGTGGCCACCCACCCTGCTCTTTGACCACTCCAGGAAAAGCCGACCCAGACTAAGCGGATTGGAACCGCTATACTAATACTGTGTCAGTAACATAGCGTTACTGACACCTAAGCTGTCGGCCTTCCTTCACCGAGCCCAGGCCTCTCGGTGACACGCTTCGGTCCATAGGCTTCCTAACGCCACATAGGACAGTACCCTAGGGGAAAAATACCTTCCCTCGGCTACACCGCCTGCCACCTTCTCACAATATATATATATATATATATATATATATATATATATATATATATATATATATGTATATATATGTATAATATGTTGCAACACTGTTTATGCATCACTATAGTCTGAAAGCCACAACTTTTAAAATTATTCTGTTGATTTAGCTGTGTTTTTTGTGGGATGAACAGAAGTTTTCATTGGTACCTCCAGAGAACTGGAGATGTTCTTGAGGTACAGGAGACAGGAACAGGCAATTGATTGAATATAGGAGGTGAAGGACAGATCGGAATCTAGTATAACCCCAAGACAGTGTGCTTGCTGCCTAGGAGTTATGGTTTTACCAGACACGGAAACAGAAATAGCAGAGGGGGGTCGGTTAGTAGATGGCGATGGCGGGATGACAAGAAGTTCAGTTTTAGTGAGGATTAGTTTAAGATAGAGGGAGGACATGATGTCAGAGACAGCGGACAGGCATTTCACTGGTGTTTTGTAGCAGGGCAGGAGTGATGTCATGGGAAGAGGTGTATTATTGAGTGTCATCAGCGTATAGATTGTAATGGAAGCGAAATCTTCTGATGGTCTGTCCAACAGGGGCTGTGTAGAGTGAAAAGAGGAGAGGACTTAGAACTGATCCCTGAGGTAACCCAAAATCAAGAGGAAGAGAAGAGGAGAGGAGGTAGAACAGGAAAATGAGACAATGAAAGAGCGGTCAGAGAGGTAGGATGAAAACCAAGAGAGAGCTGTGTCCTGAATGCTAATGGCGCTGAGCATGCTGAGGAGAAGATGGTGAACAGTGTTAAATGCTTCAGAGAGATCCAGAAAAGGCAACAATGAGTAGTTGCCCTGAGCTTTAGCAGTAAGGAGGTCATTTGAGACTTAAGTTAGAGCAGTTTCTGTGAAGTGTAAAGTGCGGAAACTGTATTGCAGAGGGTCAAGAAGAGAGTTAGAAGAAAGATAGCAGGTTAGATGAGAGTAGACCAAGCATTCTATGAGTTTAGAGATGAAGGGCAGATTAGAGACTGGTCGGTAATTAGCAGCACAGGATGGGTCCAGAGTGGGCTTTTTTAGTAGAGGGGTTATGATGGCATGTTAACAGGAGGATAGAAAGATCCCAGTGAAGAGAGAGGTTACAGATTGCAGTTAGGTGAGAGAGGACAGCTGGGGAAATAGACTGGACAAGGTAGGAGGGAACGGGGTCACTAGAACAGGTGGTGGGGCTAGCAGACAAGAGAAGCCTGGATACTTCCTCCTCTGTCACCAGGTCAAGGGCTGAGAGCAGACTAGAGGACATGCAGGAGGGGATGGAGTGGATATCACTTGGGGACTGAGATATATATTTTTTAAGTGAGTGGCCATGTCTTCAGCACAGAGGTTTTTGAGCTTTAGGTCTGAGGAGGGAATGGAAAATGTCAAACAGTCTTTTTGGGTTGTTGTGTAATGTTGAGATGAGAAAGGTGAAATGTTCTTATTTGGCACAGTGGCACAGTGAAGGGTGGTGTGGAAAGTTCTGAACATGAACTTATATTGGAAAAAGTCTACTGGTAGCTTAGACTTTCTCCACAGACACTCAGCACACCTGCAGAAGCGAGTCTGAGGCGTGTGCCAAGGCTGCCGATGTCTGATTCTGGTGGTGAGGTCCAGGATGGTTGAGAGTTTCATTGTATTGTTTGACAGCCAGGTCAGGACAGGAGACGGAGGAGATTGTGGACAGTGAGAACTGTATGGTGTCTATGAGTTCCTGAGTGTTAATGGAGTGGATATTTCTGAATGTGTGATGGGCAGTCATGTCCAGAGAAGGCTAAAAATTAGTGATAGTGAAGGAGATAAGATTGTGATCAGAGAGCACAAGAGGAGAATTAGTAAGGTTAGAAATTGAGGAGAGATGACAGAAGACCAGATCAAGTGAGTTCCCATCCTTCTGGGTAGGAGAATCTGTAAATTGCGAGAGGCCAAGGGAAGAGCTTAGTGAAAAAAACTGAGAGGCAGAGGTGGATAGGGGGTCATAAATAGGGATGTTAAAATCACCCATGTTGAGAGTGGGCATTTCAGTAGAGAGGAAGTGAGGAAGCCATGCAGCAAAATGATCCAGAAACTGGTGGGGTGAGCCAGGGGGTCTGTACACAACCGTGACTCTGGGAGAAAACGGGTAAAAGAGTCTAAGGGTGTGGACCTCAAAGGAGGGGAAAGTGAGGAAGGGTTCGGAAGGAATGACCTGGTACGTTCACTGTGGAGAAAGAAGTACACTGACTCCTCCACCCAGCCTGCTCTCAGGTCTGGGAGTGTGGGTGAAGTGAAGGCCGCCATAGGTGAGAACAGCAAGGGAAGCAGTGTCGGATTGCTGAGCCATGTTTCTGTGAGAGCTATGAGATTGAAGGAGTTAGAGAGGCACAGGTAATGAACAGCAGTGAGTTTATCACAGACAGATCGGGAGTTCCACAAAGCACATTTAAAAGGGGCAGGAAAAGACAATGAATATCAAGCAGGTTAGCAGTGAGGCCTAACAGGAAGTAGGATTAGTAGTAAAGGAGGGTGGGCTGGGGTTAGGAGAAATGTCACCTGCAGCGAGAAGCAGGAGAAAGAAAAGTGACAATAGATGGTTCAGTGATGTATATGAGCAGCACCAGGAAAGTGGGCAGTTTGGGGTAGCTGAAGAAGGTAAGTAATGTGTGGGATGTGTGCATGGGTGAGGGAAGGAGAAAGGAGCTGATGTGGACAGAATTCTCTGGGGGCAAGACTGGTCGGTAGGACAGGAGGCAAATAGATGCAAGATAAACTGCAACAGTGAGCATGGTGAAAAAGGTGTAGTTTAAAAAGACTCACAAGAAAGGTGATATTTTCTGGTGATATTTGAGATAGTAGCTGATATTTCCCCTACTGTCCCCTTCTGTCGCAATTCTGTCATAGTTCATCACTTCAAAAAGCTGTCACATAAAATGCTGGCACTGACAGACCAAGGCCTGATCAGACCTTATGGCTCCAATATATAGTGTGTGGATCTGGCTGATTTAATCAGTGATGCCAGGTGACAAAAATGGGTGTGGTTACAATGAGATCGCAGAGAGGAAATACTCAAAGGTATGTGGCGTATATCCATTGCTAAACACAGAAAAAGGGGTAATTATTGGGAATAGAGCTGAAGGTTCAATGCAGTTTACACATACCATGAAACATAGGAAAGGACAGTGAAATATAACAGAAGCTATGATTAGATGCTGGCAATTGTAGTACAGCAGACAGACATACCATAAAGCATAGGACAGGACAATGAAATATAACAGAAGCTATGATGAGATGCTGGCAATTGTAGTACAGCAGAGAGACATACCTGTGAAGAAAAACAAAAGCGATCAGATGGGAGCAGAAACAATAATGAGTGTTCTATCAAATTCTGTCATAATTCACCACTTCAAAAAGCTGTCACTTAAAAAACAACTGGCACATAAAATGCTGGCACTGACAGACCAAGGACATGACATCATCATATGGGTTGTCCCAAATGGTGTAAAGGCATAGTAATCCTAATGTATGTAAACTTTTGACTTTGCAGAAAGTAATAAAAATGTCTTTAAAAAAATCTCTCTCTCTTGTATTTGGCAAATATAAATAGTTTTGGTAATCCTAATTGGCCTAAAATGGGTAAGTAATTCTGATTTCCGATCCTAATTTCTGATTCTGAGCTGTTGTAATAGAGAAAGGGTGGTGTGCATTGGTTTACTTTATTTTTAACTTTTTTAATGCTTTTAGGGTTAGACTCATTGATTGCCTGATCGCTGGTATAATAAATTGCAGTACAGGACTGTACTACAATGCATTATACCACTGTCAATCATCATGCTAGGCTGTTCTTCTGGGCATGGCCTGACACTGTGACAACCATTTTGAAAAATTAGTATATAGGTGCATGCTGGTGTGGCAGCCAAAAAAGCAAACACAACACAATATCAGCAGCACTCTACAAGCACTAAAAAACAGTCAAAGGGGACATAGAATTTTTTTAAAAAGCATTTCTGCTACTTTGGAATACATGAAAATGTTGAGGTTCTAAGTGTTACCTCTCTTGGTGTCTGTTCAGACCTCCACATTTCCGGGAGAGAAGATTCCAGCTATAACCTGATCTGAGTAAGAAACCAGTGCAGATGGGTGGAGCGCAAAAACCAAGATAGGGGCCAAGATAAGGTCACCTTGCTGTGGGTAGATGGGTTTTTACAGTTGGCTAGACAGAAGTGATAACAAGCTTAAGGAAGACATAGCTGCCTTTAAATGGCTAATCTGAGTATCTCACTACATGCAACAGCAACCACTACATACTGTACACAGAAAGTCAACAGTAGCCACACCACACTGAAAGCTGTGAAATGGTTTACCTGTTGCTGCTGCTTCTAGCCTCCACCAAGTGCTCCACAATACACAAGAATCTATATTACATTGTTGCTAATATAATAGCATCCACCATGATAAAATACAGCAGCACAGATGTCACTTGTGTTTACATGCTGCAAACAGTCTAATATCTTTTTTTTACAATTTTGTATTTTTTTTAATTATTTTATTAATTTTTTATTACATTTTATTTATTTATTTTTTGAAATGTAAAGCAATTGTTTGCAATTGTTTTACATTTCAAAAAAATAAAAAACTTAAAAAAGTAAAAAAGTAAAATACTCATTGTTAAAACTGTAAACATGGCAGTAGTAATTTTGTAATGTTTTATATTATAAATAAATGGTAAAAAGGAATCTCTCAAATATTTAATATTTTTATTTTTTAATCATTTATTAATTTTGCATTATTAAAAAAAGATTCTACTAATATAGATCACACATATGAGATGTATTCCAGTATAGTATACTATTTCCAAATTTCTTTTACACCCTGCCATAGAGGCATAATGCAGTAGGAGGAGTGACATTGCATGTCTGCTATTTTATTAGGCCCTAGCTCCTATGCCAATCACTCTGCATCCCTCAGTACAACATTCAGCTACAACTCAAATTCAATTAAAAAATGTTGGATGCTGTATAAAATGTAAAGAAAATAAGAATGCAATTGATTTGGAAATTCAGAAATTAATTTTTTGAAATTGTTCAAACATTTTAAAATTTTTCACAGATGAGTAAATCTACCATATTTGCTTTTATACACAGCCATATGACAAATATTTGCTGACAGTGGAATAACCCTCTAAAACCGCCAAAGGATAGTCAAATGACTGTGGACGATTGGTCGAGGTGGATAGGTAAAAATGTATACAGTATAATGGGAAAACCCTTAAATTATTATTTTTTTAACCAGTACAATTACAATTTAATGTTGAGTATAAAATACCAGTTTGTGTTCATTACACAGGGTTCTAAACTAATTTAGGTGAATTTAAATTTAGAAATAGAATTCTTTAGTAATTATTTTAATTTGGAAAGAAATATCCTTTTGTGATGCCTAGAAAAGTGATATTTCCTCTTGTCAGAATTATTGATTTTATTGTAAGGTAAGTTAAAGGTTTTAGGTCAAACAGTCGATGATTTTACAAAAACTATTTTATTTGTATTTGTTACAATAAAGGGTCATATGCTTTCACTTATATCATTGTATGTTATTTCACAATTCAGTCTGGAGTACAACTAACAAGCAGCAGATGTATATTTAAAATCATTTTAATTTCATAGCAGAGAAAAAAACAGATTTATACAGTGCTTCTGCCTTAACGGTGGAAATTATATCAAAAGCACTTCTGGCATACGCAATCGTTATTTTAAGAAAGAAGCAAATTGTTGTACACAGATTTTAGCCAGGAAAACAGGGGATTGGCAGAACTTTCCTCTGTATCCTGTGTGGTTTTGTACCTTCTATGTTGTTTTAAGGGAAAACATCAAAGTTCAGTTGTACAATGTACAGAGCGAGATATCCTGAGAAACTGTACATTTTGAATTGTTGCTTACTTCCTTTTTGATCACTAAACATGAACAAATCTTTTGGCAGTTTTAAAATTCAGAGTAAAATGAGACATTTTGAAATATTTGAAAAAGGGTTTACAATCCTGGTTTCTATGTGGCAAATTATGAATTACATCAGCCCTTTTTTCAGGGCATATGATACAAATATGATGCATGACTAAGTAGCACTGCCTAAGGCTATGTTCTAATCCACATTAGAAGTTCCGTTAGGAACCTCCATCACTGACTTTATAAAAGAAGACGTGAATTAAAGTGGACATCATGACGGAATCTTGATGTATTCTATTAAAGACAATGAAGCTCATTGGGTGTCATTAGTGTTCGTCATATAACGGATCTAGCATCCCTTTTATTTTCAGTTTTCTTATCCTATGACAGAACAGAGAACTGGAAATAACAATGCAGATGTAAATGTAACCTAAATTGTTTAAATAGAATTTTAGCACCATAGGAGTTGTATTGATATGTATCACTCAGATGCATAAGGAGACAGGTATGAACCTGGCACCAGTTCTACCTCTATTTTTAATAATGTACGATCTGAAGGTATGTATGAAAGTGTCTCACATCATTTTATAAATGTGTCCTGTTCTACTCCAAAAGTAGTCTCAGCTATGCCACTTAGAAACTGGCATGAATTTGTAGAACATTTTCACGCCAAACTGCTGACTCTGGTGTGACATGCCTCTGCATCTTTGGTGCATTCAAAAGTGTTGGGTCTGGCGCAGATTGCACCAAATGTTGGCTTGCAACTGTACATATATCGTTAGATCAGGACTACAACAGTTTGGCTCAACACATGGCTAAAAATGGTGCAGCCCCATTGATACATTTTGCCCATAGTATTCATATACAGGATTTTTGGCTTACAATTAGTGATGAGAGATTGTGTCAACTATCGTTATCGGATCGATAGTTGATATTGGCAATTATCATGCCGATATCCGATAGCCGTTAATAGATAATCACCGATGACCATTAAAGTTTATGGGAGAGGAACAACAGCTTCATTATTACACCCAAAAAGGGGTGGAGAAGCTGGAATTAACATCCACAACAGGAAACTGGATATGTGCTACATCTTAGGCAAGACAATTAGGCAACAAGAGTCACAGAAAAAAAGTCACAGACTATTCACTATCCCTGTCCTGTACCACAGCATGACCCTTAAACCTGCATTACCCACAAACTAAAAAGTGCCAGAAGGCAGTATTATTTGAACCATCATTTTAGTTGAACTGGACCTTGACAATCCCAGTCCTGTAGCACAGCAGGACCCTTATACCTGTCTGACCCACAGATTAAAAAGTGCTGGAAAAAGGAGTCTTTGAACCACCATTTTAGTTGAACTTGACATTTATCCCTGTCCTGTACCACAGCATGACTCTCAAACCTGCATGACCCACAGATTAAAAAGTGCCGGAAAAAGGAGTGTTTGAACCACCATTTTAGTTGAACTAGACATTGACTATCCCTGTCCTGGACCGCAGCATGACCCCAAAACCCACATGACCCACATGACGATGATGATGACGACATTTGTGGCCGTGACTGGGAGGACGAAAAGGTAAGACTGCTGGATGCAGGTTGCATCAACCACTGAAGAACAGATTGGCGACACTGTTCATTACTGAGATTCACAGGGAACCGGCCCATCAATGACAGGCCTGACGGTCCTGCAACCGACGATCCGCTGGCTTGCGTGTTGTCGCCAGCACTGGAAGGAGCACCTTCTCTCGTACCTCTACCTCCATGTCCTACACCCCTCTTTGCTCGCTTGCAGTTTGCTCCATGTTCAGAAATATAAAAATGTAAAAGGTATGGAAGAGTTTTTGACAGTCTCTTATTGAAAGACAGCAAATCACAGCTATTCTTAAATCCCTCTAATTTCCAACAGTCAACTAGGATTAGAAACAGAATTGTTTCTATCAAATATCTGTGAAATGACTTCTGGTGGAAGAACCGTAACACAAAACCGTGTTCTTCCTTCAGTCACTGAGATTTACAACTGCCCAGTAGGACTAGCAATTGATACTTTTCAACAAACTATCGTACAAATACACGATTAGCACCAAACTGAGATGCACTGAGTGAAATAGAAGTATTAAGAAGTTATATGGATTAATATGGCAGCCTTCGCACCACTGACTACAGGCAGAATTTATTATAAAATATGTATAAAACAATATGCGTACAACTGAGCTCTATGCGTCAAACAGACGCACGGACTGCAATAAGAGTATTTAAATGTTATATGGATTAATATGCCAGCCTTCGCACAACTGACTACAGGCGTAATTTACTATAAAATATGTATAAAACAATATGCGTACAACTGAGCTCTTTGCGGCAAACAGATGCACGGACTGCAATAAGAGTATTTACATTTTATATGGATTAATATGTCGGCCTTCGCACCACTGACTACAGGCGAAATTTACTATAAAATATGTATAAAACAATATGCGTACAACTGAGCTCTTTGCGGCAAACAGACGCATGGACTGCAATAAGAGTATTTAAAAGTTATAGGGATGAATTATGCCGGTTTTTGGGAACACTGACATGCAGTGATTGCAATAGAACTGAAAAAACAGGGACAAGTTCACCTCCTATCAGAGGCCTGCTGACCAAAAAAGTGGTAAAAAACAATGCTTTTTCAATTCAAGATCACAGAACACAGTGAGCTGCAAAATATCTCCCTTCCTTTCAAAAGCCTCTCCTGCTGCCGAACCCCTTCCTCCCCCCGCAGCCTTGCGGCTACACACACAAGTAGATATCCTTAAAACTTTCTCTAACTAAATAAGAAGTGAAATTCTCTAATCTAACTCTATTCTAAGCTGTAGGTGGATGGATGGTTTCTTGTATTAGAAGAGACTATCAGAGCTGTTAGAACAGCTATTGGTTTAAACGCAGACAGACACGTCCTTCTGTGAAGTGGCATAGACAGAGAATGAGCTCAAACAGGAAATGCAGTTGCATAGATAAAACAAGGTCATGTGATTTTTGCAGCCAATGAGATTCATACACCGCAAAGTGGTGACGTTGTACATCCTCCTCACCCCCCGCTATCCCCGGAGCTGATTGCCTGGCTGCCAAAATGACAGGAAACACTGAAAATGGCGCGATAGTAATAGATTATCTGTAAGCTTGTCACCTAAAATATCGCATGATCGGAAATTTCCGATAAGCCTAAAAGCTGATTTCAACTTTTGCTGATAATATCGCTCATCCCAACTTACAATATGATAGCTCTACAACCAAGTTCATAGAACTTACTGTTTCCTGAAGTCATCTTTAATTGTTTTACATTTTTCCTTGTCTTTCAATTTTCTTTGATATCTACTGCACATATCACCATTCGTACAACAACTATAGCATAAAAGAGAATCAGCTGCAAAGTCTCTGACATAATAGTACAATAGCATTGTCAGGGCATGGATTTCACTGTGGAATCTGTGTATTCTGTATAGAACTCTAAATACAGTTGAAACCAGGTTTACATACATTATATAAAAAGACACATATGCATGTTTTTCTCACTATCTGACATGAAATCAGAATAAACCTTACCCGTTTTAGGTTAATTATGATTACCAAAATTATTTATATTTGCTAAATGCCAGAATAATGAGGGATCATTTTTAAGTCATTTTTATTACTTTCTTCAAAGTCAAAAGTTTACATACATTTCATTAGTATTTGGTAGCATTGCCCTTAAACGATATGCCTTGGTTCAAACTTTCTGGATATCCTTCCACAAGCTTCTCACAGTAGTTGGGAGGAAATTTGGTCTATACTTCATGACAGAACTGGCGTAACTGAGCCATGTTTGTAGGTCGCCTTGCTCACAGCTGCCTTTTCAGCTTTGCCCATAAATTTTCAATAGGATTGATATCTGGGCTTTGTGATGGCCACTCCAAAACATTGACCTGGTTATCCTTAAGTCACTTTGTAAGCAGTTTGGCAGTATGCTTCGGGTCACTGTCCATTTGGAAGACTCATTTCCGCCCAAGCTTTAACTTCCTAGCTCCTGGCTGATGGCTTGAGATGTTGCTTCAGTATTGCCATTTAATCTTCTTTCCTCATGATGCCATCTATTTTGTGAAGTGCACCTGTCCCTCCTGCAGCAAAAAAAAAATGCACAACATGATGCTGCCACCCCCGTGTTTCACAGTTAGGATGGTGTTCTTAGACTTCCAAGCTTATCCCTTTTTCCTCCAAATGTTCTTTTCCTCCATACAGTTCAATTTTGACCATTGGACATTTGTCCAAAAAAATTTAGGTCTTTGTTCCTGTGTGCATTTGCAAACATTAATCTGGCTTTTATGTGTTTTTTTGAAGCAATAGCTTCTTCCTGGCAGAGTGGCCTTTCAGCACAGTACTCATTTCACTGTGGATAATGACACAATCTTACCAGCTTCCGCCAGCATCTTCACAAGGTCTTTTGCTTTTGCTCTTGGGTTGCTATGCAGATATTGGACCAATGCATGTTCATCTCTGAGACACAGATTCCATCTTCTTCCTGAGCGGTATGGTGGCCGGACAATCCAATCTTGTTTGTACTTGCATATTATTATTTGAACAGATGAACAAGGCACCTTCTGGTATCTGGAAATTGCACCTAAGGATGATCCAGACTTGTGCAAGTCCAAAATTCTCTTCCTGATATCTTGACTGATTTCTAAGACTTTCCCATAATGTTACACACAGAAGCAGTGTTTTTTTGGTCTGTATTAAAATACAAATCCAAAGGTGTCTCTCTAATTAACACAGATGTTGCCAATAAACCAGAAGCTTATAAAGACATGGCATTATCATATGGACTGTCCCAAATTGCAGAAAGTAACAAAAATGCCTTAAAAATTCTCTCTGTCTCATTATTCTGACATTTGGCAAATATAAATAATTTTGGTAATCCTGTTTGAACTAAAACGGGTAGAGTTTATTCTGATTTCATGTCAGATAGTAAGCAAAACATGTATATGTGTCTTTTTATACAGTGTATGTAAACTTCTGGTTTCAATTGTATATCCTGCCTGTAAATCACATTCCCTTTTTGCTAATGGGAATCCTTTCCAGAGATCATATGGCAATGATCACATATATAACCCAGCATCCCCAAGTTGCGGATTTCTTATTGTTAGAATGTATGGTAAACAGTAACCCGGTTTGCAATTTGCTTGTCTACCTACAAATATATATGTATATATGGAATGTATTCATCAACTGGAAATTCTAAACTGGGAGGGTTTAGTGAAGTAGGAGATGGAACAGATCCTAAAGATAAAACTCAAGATTTCAATAAATATGAAAAATCTTCCCCTTCAGTATCCCCAACAATGGCAGAGATCATATATGAGGTAGTATATGATCATACGGGTTAACAGACTTTCACCATTATTATCAACTTGATCTTGGGCCTTCTTTGGTCTATATACCCCAGTCCTCTCCTGTGTTACATCCCACATCTCACCAAGAACTATGGTTGCTCTGTTGCGGAGAATATATTGAAGAAGTGTGTGAGATAACACATGAAATGTGTTCTGTCTCTGTACTACTACTGTACTTCTGTCTCTGGATTTTAATAAATGTGTACACAAAGATTATTTTAAGCGTCCGGCTGCATACCTCCTCTGAGTGCTTAGTTCCATCAGCACTCCGTGATTTTGTCTAAGGAGTTCTTTACCCTCCAAGAACTACAATCAGATTTACCATCATAACCTGGAGTCACAAATATAAGTAACTCCATTTTTGTCCACCACTGCTTTGGTGTTTCTTCTAGTGGACATTGAACACACAGATATCAATCATGAAAATAGCTATTGGGGAAGATGAATTATACCATAGAACTGGGATCCAGGAATTATTTTCTTTATCTCAACTCCCCACACTCCTGACATTAATAACATGTAAAAAATTACATTGTACCTCTCATATTGTCCTTATTGTCCATGAAAATAATTAAGTGGTTCTTTCAAAAAGTTTTTTCAAGAGAAAAAGAAAGGAAAGTTTTCTTAGTAAATCAAAACCATTCAGGTCATTTAGTCCAAATTAGTCCATGTTACAGCTCCTTACACTGTGGGTTGATGAGAATGCGGGTTCAGGAAACAAATGGGAAATGTAATGGGGCTGAAAAGTTACAATGCTCTCAATGTTCTCTTTACACTGGGGGGGGAGTTAGTCAAGGGCTTAACTGTAAAGTCTTTTCCAAAGCAAATGAAAATTTTCACAAGAAATTTTTCTTCTTTTTCAAAGTTTTTGCTAAAGGAAGATGGGCTGACAGTGAGCTTTCCAGCTCCTTTCCCATAATGCCTTGTGATATGCAGATGCTTAGTAGTGGGCTAAAAGGCAATCAAAACACTACACGCCTTAACTGGTGCTCTCCATCAGGAGAGATGTTCCCCTTCTCATACCCACTCATTGCCTCCCACCAGTCAAGCCAATATCGCTCTGCTCTACACTGATGAGGGGCAAAAACCCCGAAACGGTATGTAGATGAGCAATATTGGCTTGACAATTATTCCGATTGGCTTTTTCAAAGATTCAGTGAATCAGAAGTTAAATTGAGGATTTGTTACAACCTATAGGGGCGCAGTGAGCTTTCCAGTCCTTTCCCATAATTTCCTTGTGATATGCGATTTCTTAGTAGTGGGCTAAAAGGCAATCAAAACACTACACGCCTTAACTGGTGCTCTCCATAAGGAGAATGTTCCCCTTCTCATACCCATTCATTGCTCAACCAGTCAAGCCAATATCGCTCTGCCTACACTGATGAGGGCAAAAACCCCCAAACGCGTATTGATGAGCAATATTGGCTTGACAATTATTCCTTTAGCTTCTCAAAGATTCAGTGAATCAGAAGTAAATTGAGGATTTGTTACAACCTATAGAGGGCGCAGTGAGCTTTCCAGCTCATTTCCCATAAAGCCTCTAATACTGGTAATATTATTTTGACCCAGGTGTGCAATCCCAAGTACACAGTCAATAATAAGTGTGCTCCATGCTATTTTTGTTTATCTTCTCCAATCTCAGTATCAGGAGTGGTGATTTTGTCTTCACACATACAAGGTTCTGGAAAGATGACTTTCTTCACAGTCTTGGATTGTGTCTTCTTCGGGTCTTAACAGTTCTTACCACGTTATTCCTGGCACGTACTATGCAGTCTTTGACTGGCATATGTTACCATGGGCAGCTTGCGTCATCATGGGGTAGAGAGTAGTGTTGAGCGATTGCGTTGGCTATCGAGATCGATCGATAGTCGATAGTCGGCCGCTATCGATAAGGTTTTTCGATAGTGAGCATCGATTAGCGCGATGAACATTAAAGTCTATGGGAGAGCAACCAACATCTTCATTATAACACCAAACAAGCTGGAAGAAGCTGAAACTACTGAACATCCACAACAGTCAAATGATACGTGCTACATCTTAGCAACACACTTAGGTTATACAAAGTCACAGAAAAAAGTCACAGACCATATACTATCCCTGTCTGTACACAGCCTGACCCTTAACCTGCATCAACCGCACAAATAAAAAGCGCCAAAGGCAGTATGATTTGAACATCATGATACCTGAAACTGGACATTGAATATCCTGTCCTGGAACGCAGCCTGAGCCCCAAAACTGCAAGACCCCCACATTTAAAAAGTGCGCAAAAAGGATTACTTTTCAACACCATTTTATTTGAACTGACATTGACTAGACCTGTCCGGGGCCACAGCATGAGCCCCAAACCTGCATCACCCCCACAGTTTAAAAAGTGCCGGAAAAAGGAGTCTTTTCAACCACCATTTTAAGTTTCAACTGGACATTGACTATACTTCCTGGGCCACAGCATGAGCCCCAAACCTGCATGACCCCCACATTTTAAAAAAGTGCCGAAAAAGGAGTCTTTCAACCACCATTTTAGTTGAACTGGACATTGACTATACCTGTCCTTTGCCACAGCATGAGCCCCAAACCTGCATGACCCCCACATTTAAAAAGTTGCCGGAAAAGGAGCTTTCAACCACCATTTTAGTTGGAACTGGACATTGACTATAACTGTCCTGGGCCAAGCGCCCCCAAACCTGCATGACCCCACATTTAAAAAGTGCCGAAAAAGGAGTCTTTCAACCACCATTTTAGTTTCACTGGACATTGACTATACCTGTCCTGGGCCACACATGAGCCCCAAACCTGCCATACCCCCACATTAAAAGTGCCGGAAAAAGGAGTCTTCAACCACATTTTTTAGTGAACTGGACATTGACTATACCTGTCCTGGGCCACAGCATGAGCCCCAAACCGGCATGACCCCCAGAGTTATAAAGTGCCGGAAAAAGGAGTCTTTCAACCACCATTTTAGTTTCACTGGACATTGACAAAACCTGTCCTGGGCCACAGCATGAGCCCCAAACCTGCATGACCCCCACATTTAAAAAGTGCCGGAAAAAGGAGTCTTTCAACCACCATTTTAGTTTCACTGGACATTGACTATACCTGTCCTGGGCCACAGCATGAGCCCCAAACCTGCATGACCCCCACATTTAAAAAGTGCCGGAAAAAGGAGTCTTTCAACCACCATTTTAGTTTCACTGGACATTGACTATACCTGTCCTGGGCCACAGCATGAGCCCCAAACCTGCATGACCCCCACATTTAAAAAGTGCCGGAAAAAGGAGTCTTTCAACCACCATTTTAGTTTCACTGGACATTGACTATACCTGTCCTGGGCCACAGCATGACCCAGGGCCGGAGTTACAGTGGGTGCGGTGAAAGCCCAGGCTGGCGTCCGTCATCTATTAACACGCAGGTTAAAATGCCCTGATGACGCAGCAACGAAAACTGTCGTGCTGAAGCAGAGTGCGGAAGCGGAAGTGTGAGAACTCCAGCCTTCCTCTGTACACAGTCAATACCTGGGTAGCGCTTGCCCCTCCGTATGAGTGTGGACCAATTGAGCTTCACTTGGAAATACTGGTGGTTAACGCTCCTGTTACACCCAGGTGCCCTTTATCTTGGCATTCTTTTTCTCATTTTACTCAACGTGCTGGAGGAAATGGTCTCTGTACTTTGTTCTCTGTCCGTGCTCCATACTCCATGTCCTCTGAATAACCTACATCTGGTCAAGTTTTCCTGTACCTCCCTTGTACAATTCAGAGGAATTTTTTTAACAGCTATTTTGTACATGCAAGTTTTTTAGTACTTTAATTCTAGAAAACACATTTTTAAAATAGGATGGAATCCCACCATGTCTTTGTTTCTCTTTTTTTCATTGTATTAAATGGGTTGTCTCAATACAGGGATTGATAGCTATGTTAAAGATCTTGCAAAAACAAGTCATTTTGCAATATGTGTCCATTAACAGTGTCCTACCTATTCCTGTTTCTGACAGCACCATCACCCTTGAGCCACTCTTGACAATTGTGAAGAACAAATGTCGTTATAAACAACATTTTTTAGAATAGGACCTGTAGTATAGCTGCATGTCACAGCAAAATGCCCCCAAAAATTCAAAGCATTACCCTTTAGACACTTTGGTCAATTGTGAAGAACAAATGTCTGTTAGAAACAACATTTTTTAGAATAGGACCTGTAGTATAGCTGCATGTCACAGCAAATGCCCCCAAAAATTCAAAGCATGACCCTTGAGCCACTTTGGTCAATTGTGAAGAACAAATGTCTGTTAGAAACAACATTTTTTAGAATAGGACCTGTAGTATTGCTGCATTCACAGCAAATGACCCCAAAAAATTATAAAATTACTTCTCAGCCACTATTAAAAATTGTGAGGGAGAAATGCCACTTAGAAGCCACATTTCTGTTACAAAGGACCATGATTATTGCTGTATCTCACAGCATGACCCAAAAAATTATAAATATGACTTCTCAGCCACTATTAAAAATTGTGAGGGAGAAATGCCACTTAGAAGCCACATTTCTGTTCCAAAGGACCATAATTATAGCTGTATCTCACAGCAACATGACCCAAAAAAATTATAAATATGACTTCTCAGCCACTATTAAAAATTGTGAGGGAGAAATGCCACTTAGAAGTCACATTTCTGTTCCAAAGGACCATGATTATTGCTGTATCTCACAGCAACATGACCTCAAAACCATTGACAATGCGAAAACTTCTTAAGATAAAGTGAGTAAATGGAATACGGTGTTGTCATGAAACCTTGCTGTCTTTTACAGTCTCCTCACAGCAAAACCAGCAAAATGAACTGTTGGGAAAAGAGAATAAAAATTGCAGTAAGAAATGATCATTTTAAAAAAAAGTTTTCAAGAGGACCATTTCTGTTTGAAAAGGAATGTGAAGTAGACTGGCAACTAATCGGTGACCTCGGCAATTGGGGCCACAACATCATCAGAGATCCATGCCTGATTCATCTTGATGAAAGTCAAACGATCCACATTATCTGTGGAAAGCCGGATGCGTTTGTCTGTAATGACTCCTCCAGCTGTGCTGAAGGTCCGCTCAGATATGACGCTGGCTGCTGGGCAGGACAACACCTCTATGGCGTGACAATCCAGCTCGGTCCATTCGCCATTTTTTGGATACCCATAATCTATTGGGTCCCGAACACATGCAAAACAACGTGTTGAGACGCAATAGTCCTTGCACCATGATCTTAAGCTGTTCTCTTTGTGTTGGAAGAGTGCCTGCAAATTGCATGCGTTGGTGAGTTGGGAAAAACAAAGATTGCCAGAGGTCACCCATAGCGCTTCTGCCACCTAGCCCAGCGTCTGCCCGCTACGCCCTGACTTGGCACTCAACTACTGCTGTCACTCCGCGGGATGTTGTACCACCAGACAGTTGGGAACGTGAAGCAGACGCAACAGATGTCCTCCATTGATCAATCAGCAAGGTCTCCATTTCTGCATTTTACTTCTCTATTTGGGTGGGTGGAAGGAAAAGTGCTGATTTTTGTTTTGTAACGGGATCCACGAGGGAGGCCACCCAGTAACTGGTGTTCATTTTGATGGGCCTTAATGGCGAGATCATGTTGAGAAAATGGAGCATCAAGCACCATGTGAAGAGAAGGAGCCTTTGATTTCCCAAGCCTCTGGGTCCGAGGGGCACTAAGAAAACTGATCTTCCCCTCATCTACCCCTCCGCCTCAAATTCCGCTCAAACCTCTTTCCAAGGCAGGGACGTCGGTTAACATCGGTGTCTAGGAAGACCTCCTCCTCCACCCTCCTCCTCCCCCGCGGTGGCTCCGGCACAGCTTCAACACAGCCCTGACTTGCCTGAGATGATGCACCCCTGAGAGCTGATGCGCCACCTTTGCACTACTCCTGGACCCCGAGGGGGCGGGGGGGGGGGGCTCTGCCTAACTGAAGACCGATGAAATGTGAAACTGTCGGGACCTTGTGGATTTGACGGAGAGAAAGGCTCCGTGTCCGCATCTGTGTCCGTCTCCTCCTCCCGTCGCTAGCGTCGGTGACCTGTTTGATACAGAAGTGTCCAACGTTCGTTCTCCGAACTTAAGATCACCACAATGCTCATGCTGACAAGGGCTTGTTATCGCACTGACCATTTTGGTGGCTTCTCAAACAGGCAAGGATGGTGCAGAGCTCTTCACCTGCCTCCACTTCTCGGTGTTCAACACCCCGGGGTCCGTACCGCAGCTTGTCAGGCCATGTGTCGACTTCGAACTGGCTTGCGTATTGGCATTGCGCTGCTGCCACAATCGCTGGAGCATGTGGAGGGTGAATTCCAGCGTGTTTGCCACGTCAACATGAGCACGGTTGACGGGGAGGCCGAGCTGACGCTGCAGACGCAGCCAGGCGGGACGAAGCAGGGTGCGATACTCGTGAAGTGCGAACTCAGACCCTCGAGCCTTCTTCAGCAGGCCAGTCCAGACCCCGGGCTAGCTCTTTAGAAATTTCTGGACTACAAGGTTCAATGACATGTGCCAGGCAAGGGATGTGCTCCAGCCTAACCGATCTTAAGGGCGGCCACAGATTTCGCCCGTTAATCGCACACCCCACCTTGCCTGGCACAAGGTTCTTGTCACCCAGCCTCGACGACTCGTGCTTAGAGCCGACCACAGCAACTGAACCTGTGTGTGGACGTCTCCAAGGCAGATTAATTTTAACGACGCCATGGTGACTCTGGCACGTGATGCCACCCAGAGGAACTTGGGGGAAAGAGCCCTGAACCATCCCCTGCCGGTTTTGAAAGAGCATGCGCCGAGCCCTGAGAGCCACCCGTCACCCCATAGCATCCACCCAGCCACCCAGTGAGCTGTCACAGGAAATAGCGACCTTGGCCGGCTTACTAGTCCATGTGTCGGTGAGTGCGAGATGGACTATTCCCCCACGGACACAGAATCAGACAACGCGCATGAAAATTTAGATGACAAGTGGCTGGCCAGGCAGGGACGCTTTCAGGCAAAGAAATTGCATGCTCGGCATCTGGTAAGGGGGCAATCGAGGCCATGACGTGGCGGAAACCCATCTGTGTCCACCAGACGGAAAGGCAACATTCCAAGCCAAAAGCCTGGCAATGCCGACGTTCAGGCTTTTGGCTTTGGGATGGTTATGGATAAAGTGTTTCTTCTACATGCTTATCCCCAAACCTGGAAGAACCAAGGCTGCTGCTAACTGGCCGCTGTACGGCGTGCAGGGTCGCAAACTGGCGGAATGGAGAAGGGGATAGGAGATGGGTCTCTGGAAGTGGTGCGTTGGTACTCCGTCGGTCGCGACGGTGGACTGAAGCGGAGGCTATCCCTGATCATGACTCTGAGAGCACATGGCGGGGCCCACAAGCAGAGAACGCTTGGTGGCGTGGCGGAGGAGTAGGCGGAGCAGAGGGGTGGCAGACAGTGGTTGGAAGGCCCCGGCGTCGGTCTGGCCTTTTTTGGCCAAGTGTTCCCTCCATTTTTCAACTCATGCATTCGCTGGCATGACTAGACATGTATGTGGAGGTTAACCACTTAAGGTTCTTGCCTCTACTTATGCGTTTACGGCAAAGGCGGCATATGAAATCACTGGGTGAATCAGAGGCTTGCTCAAGAAAGGCCCAGGCTTGAGAGGTCCTGGACCTTTTTAGAACGTGCTATAAGCGAGGAGCGGTGGTTTTGCGCTGACCGTGGCAGGCTGAATCAATATCATCGGACTACTGCGACCAGCCCACTCCTCACCTTTTTGAGGCGGGACCCAATTGGACACTAACCCACCACCCATCGTCCTTCTTCCTCATCCCACTGATGAAGCGCTCGCCAAGCAAATTCTGCGGAAAAGACAGGATCGGATCCGCAATGTCCGTCATCACTCATCATCATCACACAGGTGGAACTTGGCGTCGTCCCCCCCCCCCTGGACTTTCAGCATCCAGAATCTGGCGGCTACATGCAAGGGGCACTGCAAAGGCATTGCCGACCGCCCCAGGGATTTTTGCCGATTGACCGGCTTCCTTCACTCCTCTGATGGCATCAGTAACTGGCTTCAGAGCAGACTAAGATCAACCTCATGATCTTTTAACATGCCGTCTGACCCCATACCGCATTTTGTCAACAAAGAAGTTCTTCATACAATGGATAACCACATGGTGGGTACCACGAGTTTACATTTGGCTGCTCATGCTTGGACGGATGCTGATGCGAGCTGATGACGACATTTTGTCCGGTGACTGCGAGACGTGGAGGTAAGACAGCTAGAATGCCGGTTTTGCCAAATTAACCACTGAAAGGACAGATTGGCGATGATGTACGTTTACTTTGAATTCACATGGCCCTGACCCACGCGATGACAGCCTGATGGGACCTGCAACTGACGATCCCCTTGCATGCGTGTTGTCGCCAGCACTGGAAGGAGCACCTCTCTCGTACCTCTACCTCATGTCCTACCCCCCCTTTGCTCTTTTTACCACCAGCATTCGCTCCATGTTCATAAATATCAAATTTGAGAAGGTAAGGCATAGTTTTTGGAAAGTCCTCTTATTAAAAGACGGCAAATCCAACAGCTATTCGCAAATCCCACTACTCAAAACAAAATGTCTGGAATCAAATTTAACTGCAAGGTGTCAATCAACAAAATCTGGACTGGGCAAAAGTCCAAAAAACACGTAATTGTTATCTTTTGTTATAATAATCACGGTATTTTTGCACCTTTCAATTCACCTGTGGTGAATATAAATTGCTTTTTAAGATTTTACGGTAATGCTGCGTCAAAGAACAGTGCTGGGTGCGCAAAGTCAAAAAGCACGTAACTGTTTGTTTTGATATAATAAGCGTTATTTTTGCACCCAACCTTTTTGTTTTTTAAATTTTTTCAATTCACCTGAGGTGAATATAGAAAATTGCTGTTTAAAGATTTACGTAGATGCTGACTCAATGAACAGTGCTGGTGCGACAAAAGTCAAAAAACCACGTACAATGTTATGTTTGATATAATAAACTTGTATTTTTTGCACCTTTCAATTCACCTTTGGTGAGAATATAGAATTGCTGTTTTTAAAGATTTACGTAGAACATGCAGCGTCAATGACCAGTGCTGGCGGTGCGCAAAAGTCAAAAAACACGTACTGTTATTTTTTGAATATAATAAACAGTATTTTTTGCACCTTTCAACTCACCTGTGTGAATATGAATTGCTGTTTAAGATTTACGTAGATCTGTCGTCAATGAACAGTGCTGGGAGCGCAAAAGTCAAAAAACAACGTAACTGTTATGTTTTTGATATAATACAACAGTATTTTTTCTTTTTGCACCTTTCAAATATCACCTGTGGTGAATATAGAATTGCTGTTTTTAAGATTTCCGTAGATGCTGCGTCAATAACAGTGCTGGGGTGCGCAAAAGTTCAAAAAACACGTAACTGTTATGTTTTGATATAATAACAGTATTTTTTGCACCTTCAATCCACCTGTGGTGAATATAGAATTGCTGTTTTAAGCTATTACGTAGAATGCTGCGTCCTAATGAACATCTGGGTGCGCAAAAGCAAAAAACACGTAAACTGTGTATGTTATTCGTAACGATACACGGTATTTTTTTTGGCACAAACAACCTGTCAGACTAACAACAAACTTCTGTTTTGATAATTTAAGTGCAAGGTGATATATCAACAGTCCACAGGTAAAAGGGTAAAAGAATAGAACACCTATCAGAATGTATAACTGATAATAAAAGTGGACTGTTTTTGCAGCTAACAAAGAGACCTGCATTACTAGAAATGATGTTTATCCAAGATAATTCAGGCTGCCCAATATCCAGGAAATATTTCAATAGCACACTTTAATACTAAAGATATTCCACTACAATGTCTACACAAAGTCTTGGTGAACTTTATCCATGTTCTTTAAAGTTTAAGCTTGTCTTGTTCGCCGCGGGGGCCCCCCCCCCCCTACCCCCGCCCTGAATTTAACGGGGTAGATTCTGCTTTAAAATTCTCTAGATAACTACCATAAATGTTGAAAACCCTAATCTAACTAAATTGGAAGGATCACAGCTAATAGTAGAAGTTTCTCGGTGCAGAAATAGACTAATTTCGCTGAGCTGTTTGGCCACAGGCAGAACGCAGGTCCTATCCCTCTGAGACGCTGAGAGACACTGAGGCTGAAACAGGAAACGCTGTTCAATGTAAAATGATGACATGTGATATTCCAGCCAATCGCAACCATAACACATCCCAGTCATCGACGTCGCACACACATCTCACCCTGCTCTATTCTGTAATCTGATTTGCTGGGCCCCCAAAATTACAGGAAGCGCCGAAAAAGGCGCGATCTTAATAGATGATGCACAGATTTTAACCTTAATTATCGCATGATCTGGAAATTTCGATCAAAATAAAAACCTTGCCGATTTCAACTTTGTCGATAAAAATCGCTCAACACTAGCTGTGAGTTACTATGCAATCTATGTATGCTATTGGTAATGGTCATTAGTGTTATGTTGTGTTGAGTTTATATATGCATCACATACACATACTATTTGTACACTTTCCATAGTTCCCTGATGAACCTCAACGTTATTTTTTGGGGAAACGCGTTGGAACTGCATATATCTGGAATTGACAACTGTATACATTTACTGGCATTGTTTATGTAACGTGCCAGGGTCACAGAGGAGAGGATGGGAAGTGGTAGTTTAATGTCACGGTGGCTAGACACCCAATCCTCTCTTGTTCTCCTTGACACTGTTACAGTGCATAGGGGGTCTGCTTGTACAGGAGTAGGTGTTGTTCCTCCAGTGTTCCCCCGAGACACACTCTGTAGATAGGCCTATCTGTCCAGATGGTAGTTTAGGAGTCCTTGATGTTGTCAGCAGAGTAATAGACAGGAGGCAAGGTGGTATAATACAAACAGTTCTTTACTCCAGCCTAGATGTTACATCCCAAGACATGTCTGTAAAGCCTGGAGCAGAGGTGGCAGGTCTTCTCACTTTCTAGGTGTAACTCACATACTGCCTAACTGACCAACTGCCTAACTGACCAACTGAACTCCTCCCACCTGGGTACCTTTATTTATAACCTCTGGCCACAACCTAGTTGCCTAGGTAACCACCACTCTGCTTCAGGCTTACACAGCATATCTGCATAAAAACTTAGCAGTGACACTGAAACGTTATATTGCACACAATAAACAATGGCTTCCATAGTAGACACTATCATGAGGCACAAACAAAATTAGGAGTGTACACTCCTGTACACTACATATATATCTGGAATTGAGTATATATTTGGAATTAATATTTGTGTACATTTAAGCAACTGCACATGGAATTGTGCATATCTGGAAATGACATCTGTATTTATTGAAGACAGCACATTTATGCTCTTATCAATATTTATATTTGCATAGTAGGTATATCTATATTCTGACCACTGTATATAGGATTATATCTTTTAGGGTCAGAATAGTGTAGGTTCCTGTGTGGGAACGCCCTTTTTTGCTAGGTAGCTTTAGATATAGGGAGAGTTATTTAGGTATTTTGGATCGGTATTTGTACTAGTATTTTTTATCTATTTTCAATAAAGGTTAAGTTTTATTCAGTCCTTGGAATTATACCTTTATAAGTGGTTTTGTAAGGATTCAGAAAAGGCACAATGTTAAATGGGAAGGTTTCACAGGGGCAAAGAAGTACTAGGCATACTACTCGCACACTTTTTATGCATGAGGGGAATGGCTATCTTACTATCATACCTGCACAGAAAACCAGTTTTTATACTTACTGTATAAGGTGGCTGGAATACAGTTATATATATTGCACTGTGCTGGTTTTACAGCCTATTTTGTCCCATTTTTTTCTGTGATGTACATTTACTATATAGTGATCTACAAACATTCATACATGAATATAGTATACAAAAGCTATAGCTCTAAAACCACAGGTTAAGTAAATTACATTAATTATCTTGTTACAATGGTTCTTGTCAATGGTGGGTATGTTAGATAGCAAGTGAATGGACAGTTGTTAAGGTTGCAAGCTGGAAAAATGAGTAAGCAAAAGGATCTAAATGACTTTGGATATTGTGATAGCTAGATGACTAGGCTAGAATGTGTCCAATATGGCAGGTCTTGTGGAGTATTTTCTTTATGCAGTGGTTAGTACCAACCGAGAAAAAAACACTAACTAGGGACAAAGTTGAAGGGGCTGAAAACTCATGGATGCAGGCCGGAAATGAAGGCTAGTCCTTCTGGTCCAAACACACAGAAGGGCTACATTGGCACAATCTGTTTAAAAGAGAAGTTAATAATGGCTATGATAGAAAGGTGTCAGAAAACACAGTGCTCTGTAACTTGCTGCAAATTAGGGCTGTGAAGATGTAGACTGATTAGAGTCCTGTCTACCACTGAAAGCAACTACATTGGGCACAAGAGCATCAGAACTGGACCATGTAGCGATGGAAGAAGATGGTTTGGTCTTTTACATAATCTGCATGACTAGATGCACGTGTGTCACTTCCCTGTAGACAACATGTTACCATGATGCATCATGGGAACAGGGTAACTTGTCAGAGACAGTGTCAAGCTTTTGGGTAGTGCTCCAGTGGAAGATCTTTAGGCCTTGGCATTCAAGGAATGTCACTTTTACATGTAACATCTACCATCATAATTGCAGACCCAGTATAGCATTCAATAAAAAATACCTTTTCATGAAAATGATATTCCCTAGTATCAATGGTGTCTTTCAGCAGGATTATGCACCTAACTACTCTGCAAAAATTGGATGTTTGAGGATTGTTTTGTGTAACTTGAAAGAATTCAGGGTGTTGACTTAGTCTTCAAATTACCCACATCTCAGACTTATTGAGCATCTTTGGAATGTACTAAAAAAACAAGCCCAATTCAAATGCCACAGAACACTTTTATAGGTTTTATGGACCTATCCCCTTTTAGATTTCCTGGTAACTATGGTGAAAATTGAAATCAATGAATAAATGTACAACAAATTTACGCAAACACACGCACGCACACACAGACACACCAACACAAGCACATATACCAGCACTTTGTAAGTGGGGGTTTAGTTTGACTACTTCTGCAGAAGCCATTAAGGTGTTAGGGCTTAGCTCTAAGGAGGAGCACCTAGAGCAGGCAACCACTTTAACAATTTTCAGTTATGACAGAGAGAGGAAGGTTGAAACAGGTGGCTGTTGTTTGTTCTGGAAGGCTTGGTACACCCACTCAGAGAGAGCATTAGAGATGAGACCCTGCTTCAGGAGTATATGCCTCAACTGATCAGAGCTTTTTTGGTGGCATGATGTTGACCCTACAAGCCCTGGAAAAAGTTATTAAATCACCTCAATTAACAGAAGTTTCACCAGTTTTAATAACAACTACACAAACTGTAAATATTACACAAAACAATATTTGTTTAATAGGTGAACATTCTGGCTTTGTGAAACATACCTCAAATCAAATGATATTAACTAATGGTATGTTAATTAGAGGAAAAATCATAGAATCTCTGTATATATATCTGGAATCTTCACCAAAACTGGAGAAAAATCATTATTAATTCTTTGTGGCTCTTTCTTGGGCTTGTATGATTCTTGAATTCTTTGAGTTATGGATTTCAATAATGATGAATAATATTTGACATCAATCTGTTTCCAACGTTCTTTACGAGTGGTTGACAGATCAGCTTTGCAGCTGTAGCTTTGTTATGGACTGTTTGCTGGGCAAGATATGCCTTTCCTGAACAAATTCTTTGCTTTGCAGCAAGGTTATTATCACCCTGAAAATGACTTTATCATCATCAAACTTATTTTCTATTAATGGAAAAGTCACCAAATTTTTAATGTAGACCTGTGCCTGACTGTTGAGGTAATGATTGCAATCTACCTTGGTGCTTTTCCTGACATGCAACCTCAAATCATAAATGGATTAGGAAATATGGTAGTTTTCTTCAGACACTTATTTTTTTTTTTTTTTATTACCATAGCACCAGAAACAAAGTCTAGCACTATCTTCTTGGCCAATGCAGATTCATGATTAATTTCCGAATATTCTTTTGCTTTCTTTTTATCTTCTGCTTAGGTGTAAATGTTGGTTTTCATTTGTACATGTAAAACCCATTTCATTCAACTGATTTATTAAATATTTGTGATTCTTATTAAAAATCTGTAATTCTTGTTTCCATCCATTTATTTTTAATTTGTTTTTGTTCTGTTTTATTTTTCAGTTTTCAAGGCAAATTTGAATTTTCTGTTCTGATACCTTGACATCTTTCTTCCATATATTTTTATATTTTTTACTTTTAAGACTTTCTATTTTGTTCATACTTGTACCAAATTATTCACACAGCTCACTGGGAGCAACCAGCATCTTCCGTTACACTATCTGATGAATTTATAATTTGCAGAATTTTTTTAACCCTTTCCATTGTTTCAATGGAAAACTTTTTTGTTGCGAATATGTTATTTATGCACTTCTGCTTTTCAGCATAGGGATCCTAGGTTCAAATTCCTGCAGGAACGAAGTGTGGATTTTTTTATTCAGTGCACATACCTGATTAAAATTTATTTTTTCCTTTTATATATTTGAACTGTTTGACTAATTGCTAATGAGTACAGAAGACAGCAGTGAGTGTGTGCGATAACTAAGCAGGGAATAGACTAACAGTAGCGGCCTGAGAGGAGAGGTGATCTCTGAGCATATGCGGCCAGGGCTGAGGGGCTCCTGTCACTGGTCGTATCCCCTAGAAATGAGCTGTATACTATGGATCACTAAAGTAGCAGCTAAAACAAAAAGGTACAGAATTTTAATAATGATTAGTGATGAGCGATTACGTCGACTATTGTCATCGGGTCGATAGTCGATATGGTCAATTATCTAGACGATTTCCGATAGTCGATAATAGATTATCACCGATGACCATTAAAGTCTATGGAAGAGGAACAACACCATATCCAATAATCAAAGCGCTGCTATATAATTCTAACGGTCACCGGTTTGGCGTCTTGGTATAGGGAATCTTTCCTGCAACCCATATATCAGTCCATAAACAAAGGATTCTTCAAGGCGCACGTAAGCAGTTTAGAAGGTAAACTTTACTTTATATTCCACATATATATAGATAAGTGAACAACACAACAGCAATGTGAAAAGTTAAAAACCTGGTGCCGTATTGATTGCACAATGGCATATGTCCAATATTTCTTGGGAGTCCCAATCTTTCTGTTAGAACTCCAGACAGAGCGGATAGTCGCGCTGTAGTACGTGGCTCTGTCAGGAGTTCGAACAGAAAGATTGGGACTCCCAAGAAATATTGGACATATGCCATTGTGCAATCAATACGGCAACAGGTTTTTAACTTTTCACATTGCTGTTGTGTTGTTCACTTATATATATATGTGGAATATAAAGTAAAGTTTACCTTCTAAACTGCTTACGTGCGCCTTGAAGAATCCTTTGTTTATGGAGAGGAACAACACCTTCATTCTTACACCCAAACAGGGCTGGAGAAGCTGGAATTAACATCCACAACAGTCAAATGGATACATGCTACATCTTAGGCAAAACACTTAGGTTATAAAAGTCACAGAAAATAAGTCACATACCATTCACTATCCCTGTCTTGTACCACAGCATGACCCTTAAACCTGCATGACCCACAGATTAAAAAGTGACGGAAAAAGGAGTATTTCAAACACTATGTTAGTTGAACAGGACATTGACTATACCTGTCCTGGGCCACAGCATGAGCCCCAAACCTGCATGACTCCCAGATTTAAAAACTGCCGGAAAAAGGAGTCTTTCAACCACCATTTTAGTTTCACTGGACATTGACTATACCTGTCCAGGGCCAGAACACGAGCCCCAAACCAGCATGCCCCCCCGATTTAAAAACTGCCGGAAAAAGGAGTCTTTCAACCACCATTTTAGTTGAACTGGAGATTGACTATCCCTGTCCTGGGCCTCAGCATGAGCCCCAAACCTGCATGACCCCCAGATTTAAAAACTGCCGGAAAAGGAGTCTTTAAAAAACCATTCTAGTTGAACTGGACATAGACTATCCCTGTCCTGGGCCACAGTATGAGCCCCAATCCTGCATGACCCCCAGATTAAAAAAGTGCCTGAAAACGGAGTCTTTGAACCACCATTTTAGTTTCACTATCCAGGTCCTGGGCCACAGCATGAGCCCCAAATCTGCATGACCCCCAGATTTAAAAACTGCTGGATAAAAGGAGTCTTTCAACCACCATTTTAGTTTCACTGGACATTGACTATACACTGTCCTAGCCACAGCCCTGGCCCCAAACTTGCATGACCCACAGATTTAAAAAAAAAGTGCCAAAAAAAAAGGGGTCTTGCAACCAAACCCTTTTAGTTTTTACTGGACATAGACTATCCCTGTCCTGGGGCCCCAGCATGAGCCCCCAAACCTGCATGACCCCCAGATTAAAAAAAGTGCCGGAAAAAGGGGTCCCTTTCAACCACCATTTTAGTTTCACTGGACATAGACTATCCCTGTCCTGGGCCACAGCATGACGCCCAAACCTCATGACCCCCAGATTTAAAAACTGCCGGAAAATGGAGTCTTTCAACCACCATTTTAGTTGAACTGGACATAGACTATCCCTGTCCATGGCCACAGCATGAGCCCCAAACCTGCATGACCTCCAGATTTAAAAACTGCTGGAAAAAGGAGTATTTAAACCACCATATTAGTTGTACTGGACATAGACTATCCATGTGCTGGGCAATAGCATGAACCCCAAACCTGCATGACCCCCAGATTAAAAAAATGATTGAAAAAGGAGTCTTTCAACCACCATTTTAGTTGAACTTAACATTGACTATACCTGTCCTGGGCCACAGCAAGAGCCCCAAAACCCGCATTTACCCCCAGATTTAAAAAGTGCCGGAAAAAGGAGTCTTTGAACCACTATTTTAGTTGAACTGGACTTGACTATCCCTGTCCTGGGCAATAGCATGAGACCCCCAAACCCGCATTTACCCCCAGATTAAAAAAGTGCCTGAAAAAGGAGTCTTTGAACCACCATTTTAGTTGAAATGGACATTGACTATCCCTGTCCTGGGCCACAGCATTAGCCCCAAACCTGCATGACCCCCAGATTTAAAAACTGCTGGATAAAAGGAGTCTTTCAACCACCATTTTAGTTTCACTGGACATTGACTATACCTGTCCTAGGCCACAGCATGAGCCCCAAACTTGCATGACCCACAGATTTAAAAAAAAGTGCCGGAAAAAGGAGTCTTGCACCACCATTTTAGTTTCACTGGACATAGACTATCCCTGTCCTGGGCCCCAGCGTGAGCCCCAAACCTCATGCCCCCAGATTTAAAAAAAGTGCCGGAAAAAAAAAGGAGTCTTGCAACCCCCATTTTTTGTTTCACTGGACATAGACTATCCCTGTCCTGGCCACAGCATGACCCCCAAAACCCGCATGACCCCCAGATTTAAAAACTGCCGGTAAATGGAGTCTTTCAACCACCATTCTATTGAACTGGACATAGGGCTATACCTGTCCTGGGCCACGCATGAGCCCCAAACCTGCATGATCCCCCCGATTTAAAAAAAAAAGTTCCAGAAAAAGGAGTCTTGCAACCACCATTTTAGTTTCACTGGACATAGACTATCCCTGTCCATGGCCACAGCATGAGCCCCAAACCTGCATGACCTCCAGATTTAAAAACTGCTGGAAAAAGAGTTTTCAACCACCATTTTAGTTGAACGGACATAGGGCTATCCCTGTCCTTGGGCAATAGCATGAACCCCAAACCTGCATGACCCCCAGATTAAAAAAATGATTGAAAAAGGAGTCTTTCAACCACCATTTTAGTTGAACTTAACATTGACTATACCTGTCCTGGGCCACAGCATGAGCCCCAAACCTGCATGATCACCAGATTTAAAAAGTGCCGGAAAAAGGAGTCTTTGAACCACTATTTTAGTTGAACTGGACATTGACTATCCCTGTCCTGGGCAATAGCATGAGACCCAAACCTGCATGACCCCCAGATTAAAAAAGTGCCTGAAAAAGGAGTCTTTGAACCACCATTTTAGTTGAAATGGACATTGACTATACCTGTCCTGGACCGCAGTATAACCCCCAAACCTGCATTACCACCAGATTTAAAAACTGCCTGAAAAAGAGTCTTTCACCACCATTTTATTTGAACTGGACTTGACTATCCTGTCCTGGGTAACCTACAACTGTTCAAGTCTTCCTTTACCTCCCTTGTACAATTCAGAGGATATTTGTATCAGCTATTTTGTACATGACAGTTTTTTTAGTAGTTTAATTCTAGAAAACACATTTTTAAAATAGGATGGAATCCCACCACGTCTTTGTTTCTCTTTTTTTTTACTTGTATTAAATGGGTTGTCTCACTACAGGGATTGCTAGCTATGTTAAAAATCTTGTAGAAACAAGTCATTTTGCAATATCTGTCCATTAACGGGGCCTCCCTATTCCTGTTTCGGGACAAAAACCATCCCCTTAAAGCCACCCCTTGAAATTTTGAAAAAAAATGTCTGTTAGAACCACTTTTTTAACAATGGAAACCTTTAGAAATAGCTGCATTTTCCACGGCAAAAATGCCCCCAAAAATTTTTCAAAACAGCCCTTGACCAATTTTTGACAATTGGTGAAGAACAAATGTCTTTTTGGGAAACCACTTTTTTTTATAATAGGACGTGTAGTTTGTTTACATTTCAAAGCAGCAGGGGAACCCCAAAAAATTAAAAAAAAATGACTTCTCAGCCACTTTTAAAAAAATTTGTGAGGGAGAAATCCCAACTTAAACCCAATTTCTGTTGAAAAAGGCCCCTTTAAAATTTTATACCCTGTTTCCCCACAGCCCCAAAGCCCCCAAAAAAATTAAAAAAAAATGATTTTCTCAGCCATTTTTTAAAATTGTGAGGGAAAAAAAAATCCCACTTAAAACCACTTTTTCCTTTTCCCCAAAAAATACATGTTTTAATAGTGTATTCACAGCAACTTTACCCCAAAACAATTATAATATGACTTTCTCTCAAAATAAAAAATTGTGAGGGAAAAGGGCCATTTGGAAAACCCACTTTTCTTTTCCCAAAAAAGACCATGATTATAGCTCACTGCAACATCCCCCAAAAAAAACCCCTTTTTGACAATGCAAAAAAATTCTAAAAAATAAATTTGGAAAAGGGAAATAGGGTTTTGACTTAAAACCTTGGTGTTTTTTATAGTCCCACCCCCCAAAACCCGAAAAAATGATTTTTTGGGGAAACTGAGAAAAAAAAAATTTCAGCGAAAAATTTTAAATTATAAAAAACATTTTTCAAGAGGACCATTTTTTTTTTTTGAAGAAGAATGTGAATTTAGACTGGAAAACTAATGGGTGACCTCGGCAATTGGGGGCCAAAAATTTCATAAAGGGGTTTCCATGCCTGTTTCATCTTAAATAAAGCAAACGATCCCACTTACTGTGGAAAGCCGGATCGTTTGCCCTGAAATTTACTCCCCCAGTGGCGGGAAAGGGTCCCCCCAGATATGACAGGCTGGGGGCGGGCAGGCCCAAAAACCCTCTATGGCGGGGGCGGCGGCTGGGCCCTTTAATCCATTTTGGATACCCAGAAGCTTTTTGGGGTTCCGGAAAAAAACATCCAAAAAAAATCGGGGGTTGAGACTGATAGTCGTGCCCCATAAATCTTAAGTTTGGGTTTTGGGGGTTTTTGGGGTTACACTGCAGGACTACTGTTGTCCAAATTGAACACGGGAGTCCCGGGCGTGAAGAAATGACACCAAAAAACCGAGAGCTGGTATGGGGTTCCTCCTCAGTGAAAAGCGGGCCCCAGAATGAATGACTTTACAAAACAATGGATTTTTTTCAAACGGCCCTTTAGGGGCCCTGGTTAAGTTCCTTTGTTTCTTGCGGTCTTCAGGAAAAGTGGGAAATAGTTGGGTTGGTTTTTCCAGTTTTGGTCTTTTGGTTTTCCCCCCAGGGCCATTTTGGCACATAGTGGGGAGTGGTCCCCGGAAGCATTTCGCCCCCTCTTGGAAATATCTGTGTGGGTTTTGCTAAGCTTATATGTGTAATAAAGTTTTTTTCCCACAAACTTTATTTTAAAAAAAAGATTAGAAAAAAATAAGTTTCCCCCACAACCCCCCTAAAACATTAATTTCACTTGCCCTGGGTTTGTTTTACATTGTTTTTCCCCCAATCTAAAATTTAACCCCGTGCCTCCAAAGCTTGGGGGGGGAAAAGGGATGGGGGATGCTTTTAAACCCGGTTTGGAAAGAGCCCCTCCTTTTCGAGTGACCCCCCCCCTTTTTAGTTGGGGTCTTTTCCCCCCCCTGACAGGCCCCCTTTTTTTCCCTTTTTTAAACATCGGAGCCTAATCTTGGGAAAGAATTGTGGTTTTAGGGGGGATATGGGTTTTCAGCATTTTAAAGCATGTTGGGATCCCCTGTTAACCAAAAGAAAGTTGGGGGTTTTTTTATCAAAACTTTTGGGTTTTAATTTTTTAATGCAAGGGAAAAAAAACAGGAAATTTACTGGGCCAAACAATCCAAAAAATATAACCTTTTGGCAGTGCCTTTCTTTAGTCAACCAAATTCTGCCATCCAAAATCCCAAACCGAAAATAAAATGTCCCATGGGGCTTTTACTCCCCAAAATTTTCCCCTTTCCCCTCTTTTGGGGCCGATCATCCAATTTTGTCAGGGGCCCTTGTCACCCTTCCCAGTGGGAACCCTATTGTCTGGAATATTGTGGGGAACAACCCGTCCCCAATCCCTTTTTCGAACACCCTCCTTTTTTTTTTGCTAAAATTTTTGGGCAAAACCATTCCTTTTTTGGAAAAAAGCATGGGAGGGTGGGACCCCAAGTTGGGGGTTGGGTTTTGGGCCTTTGGGGAGATCCCTAGGGGTAATTAATAAAAACCATGTTTTGGTTGTAAAACAGGGGAATTAATCCGGGCAAAAATTTTCATTAAAAAACCAATTTGGGGCAAAAAAATAGAGAGAAACCCCCTGCTTGACCTTTGGGCACGCCCCTTTTAAAATTTATTTGGGGGCCCCCCTTGGGACCACCTATTGGGATCTATTAAAATTTTGGGGGTCCAAAATGCCCCGCGGGGGCCCCCCTCTTGTATCTGCTTGTGAGTTACTTTCCCCAAGGGACCAAGGTCCCCTGGGGTTTGGGCAGTATTTTTGGGAAAACCATTTATTAATTTAGTGAGCGGGACAATTTACCCTCCCGTTACTCTCTAACCCGTTTCCCCAGCTTTCCTTTAAAACCCCCCAAAAACCCAATAGTTTTTGCTAAGGGGCTGGACCTGGGTTTTTGAAAATTTGGACGAAACCAGTGAACTGAAAATTTGGGGGAAAAAAAAACCTTTACAATGTTGCCTATAAAAACTTTTTCCTGAGGTTGGGCTCGTAGAAGTTTTTAAATTTCCCCGTTAAAGCCTTCCCCCGGGTTTTTGGGGTCTTGGTATTTCCCTTTTTATACTTAACTTTTCCCAATTTTTCACAGGGGACTGTTTTTTTGTTGGGGTTAGTAAAACAAAAATCTTTAAAACCCCCTTCTACACTGCAGGGAAAAGTTTTGGGGGACTGTACCCCGGTTTGGGGGTTGGCACTAGCAAAAATACATTCAAATTTGTTTTATTTTTGGCTTTTTGGGGAGTTTACTTTTTCCCCTTCCACCCAGGGTTTTATTTCATTAAAACCCCCCGTTCCCTTTCCAGGGTGTCCTCAAAATTAGGATTTGCCATGGCCACCATTTGTTTGAATGTTTGGATTTTGGGAGCCAAAGGGTTGGGCTCCCAGGGTTTTGACTTATTCTGGAGCTGCGCCCACTTGGAAGAGCCCACCATATCTTCTAGCTTGAATTTACCAAGATGGGAACAACCATAACATCCCCCATATATATATGTACCCGTCACATAGGTTCCTGCATCTACGGGTTGGGGTGACCGAATATTGAGAACCAATGGATTGCAAGCTCCTATATAACCACAATTTTTACCAGTTTTTTTGCCTAGTAAGAGTCATTCTAGTGAGGAGGGATCTGTGTTTGGAATCTTTTCTGTTCAGTGCCGGTTGAGGTCTGTATCCCCAGTCATCCCCTGTGTTCCATCCTGCGGCTGTCCAAGAGCTGCAAGCTTCATCCCACCCTTCACCAGTCACACAGATATATTGTTGCCCTCCCTTCAACTGGTGGGCCCTACCCATTACATGTATCACATGTAATTTTGTAACAGTTTCTAAAGAGTTTCACTCTATCAGTACTGGGCACAAATACGATATAACCACATATATTAACTGTAATACCCGGTTTGTTGTTTATTTAATAACCTGTAATGTTTGCCTTAAACAATATGTGGGCTGTACCACATGCAATTTAAAAGTTCGTATTCGGAGACACATATCTGATGCTAAGAAATCTTTTTCATTAGGCATTTTTGGGTTTTTAAAAAAAATTTTCCAGATATACCCAAAAATTTCCCACTAGTCTTATTTTTTTTGGGTTTTAAAAAGGGGTTATAAACCTGCTCGCGGTGGAATACAAAAAAAAGTTACTAGCACGGAGGCTTTCTATGTTTCAGTTAGGTACTCGTTTCCCCTGTGGGTTAAAAAAAGTATGACCTAAATAGCCAATATTATGAAAACCTTTAATGTTGAATTGTTTGTTTTTATTTTATTTTGATTTTACATATTTTTCTTTTTGCCCGATATGTGGTTTACGTCAGGTACCGGACAGGGGTTATTTAAACAGTATTTGTGTGTTGAAACATCCAGAATAAGGAGCGTTTTGTCCAAACCGTCGCCCCATGGATTTTTAAAATTTGTTTGTACACTCCAAAATTTTTTCAATAAATTTTCGGAATTTTTTACTTTTTAAGAGGCATTCAGGGCTGGACTTTTTCCTTTTGCCTTTTTGGGATTTGGGAAAAAGTGCTTTCAGTCCACCCCGGGCGTGAACTCTTGTATCTAAAAAGGTGAGCTGAATTCCCCCTAATCCTGTTTCCCATTGTTGTGGTGAAAGCTGAGTCGGCCCCCGCAATATTATGCACTGTGTTTTTCTGCCATACCGCAAAAATTTGTTATAATTACTAGCCTGAGTTGGACACAGAACAGTGCTTTGTCTTCCCGCTATTAGTTTGTTATTTTTTTTAAATTCCTTTGTTTTTTTGTTTATGGCTGAGGATTCTACAGATAGCCTAACTGTGTTATGTAGACCCCAAAGAGCTGCCCCGTTTGTTCTTAGGTTGGAAAAACACATGACACGGGGAATCAATTGATTTTAATATGTATAAAAAAACTTGGGGAACGTTATGACCAAAGAGTTGAGATTAGGGTGGGACCAAACTACTCGGGATCATATTTTGAGCAAAATATGACCCCTCGGGTTTGCCCCTTAAAGAAATTCCCTACCAAGTAACAATAAAGAATTTATGGAAAAGGGGAAGGGCCCCTGGTGATTGTTCGTTGGGGACTTAAAAACTTCAAAACTTATGAGGGAGATTGGGAATGATATCAAGGGAAAATATCAGAAGGGAAAAACTTTGAAACCTAAAGAAACATCCTCTTCATAAAAAAGAAGCTTATAAAAAAAATCTTTTTTAAATTTGGGAAAAACTTGAAGACAAATTGTGACATATAAAACAAAAAAATTCACTCTGATAGAAAGGGTTACAATGATGGTGTATGTGTGGAAATTTACAATAGAGGACAAAAAACCCTTTAAAGTCGCCTTTATGGGGGTCAGTTCCCCTAGGTCAGAAAAAAAGTATCTTTCCCGTTTTTAGACACATCTGAAGATATGGGAGTATCCCAAATCAGATAAGTTTTTCCGATGGGTCGGGATTGAACAATGGGAAACAGGATTGATAACGAAACAAAAAACAGACAAAGTCAAACCCTTGGTGGGGCAAAAAAACGCAGGGCGAGGGGGGCGGAAAGCACAAGAAAAAAAAAGACAATGAAAGCACGAACTATGTCTAGACCACCTGTGATAAACATTTAAAGTTATGTTTAACAGAGCCCAAAATTTAAAATGTTTTATAAAAGAGGTTGGGGTTTTTTAAACCCCAAAAAAAACTTTGTTTTATTCAAACCTTTTTGGGGCGTTAATTATTTTTTCAAGGTTCTTTGTTAAAGAATCATTTTTAGTATTAATTTGAATATGGGTTATCTAACCCTGAGGATAAAAGGATCAAGTGATAATGCTGATTTAGGTCTCTTCTAAAAATGTTGTCAAAAATGATTTGAGAGCGTTGGGTGGAAAAAATATAGGGGGACATTTTAATTTTTTTCCCCCAAACCCCGGGGGGGAAAATAGGGAATTTATCCGTTTAATTGACCCGGGGTCTCTCCTCTTTCAGGATTAAATTAAACAAAGCTTTGCAATTAAAACCCAGAAAGGAGTGGGGACACCTCCCGGGAAAAATCTTATAAAAAAGGGGGAAAAAAAGGCTTATTAGAGCCCGAAAAAACCCCGTTTTTCTAATTGGGCAGTGAAAGGGGAGGGATTGGTCCTTTATGAATGCTTCTTTATAGTATTTTAATAAGCGATCCGGGAAGATACAACTATTTTCCTTCAGCCCCCCATGATCCCCCAAGGATTTTCAAAAGGATCTTAAACAACTTTTAAAAATTTGGGTGTTAGAATGGGAGCTATTTCTTCATTTGAGAAAAATTATTTGTAAGCACCCCTAACGCGGATTTCCATTCCCCAAAAAAAATTCACAAGGTTCCTTTCCCCCCCCACTTCGACGTAGTGGGGGGTAGGGTATTAGGAGAAACCCTGGGAGCGTGGTTAATTCTATTCTCCCCCCTGGTACACTCAACCAGGGTCTGTGAAAGTATGGGGTTTGGGTTTAAATTGCTATTGAAGTTTCATGGACCCCACTTTATCGGGGGTTTTTAGTGGTTAGCTCTTTGTACCCATCCATCCCTACACTTTGGTTATTGTGTTCTCAGTCACACCTTACAAGGTTTTTGTGATTATCTATATCATTTTTAAATTTTGTGATATTTTTCCCTGAATTCTGTTAGCCACAACTATTTTTTTTTTTTGTGGCTTATTCTTTAAGCGTTGTGGTGCTGCAGGGGGGGCCCAGTTTCCCTTCCTTCCTTGGCCAAACTATAATGTGGGGCCTGGGAGGAGAGATTTTTGTTTCTTTCCTTCTTGCCCTTTTTTCCCCCACTCGGTGGTAATTTCTTTTTATCCCCTGCCCCTGTGTGGGGGGGACTATGAGCAGGTGGGGAATTTGGTCGGAATTTTTATATAATAATATAAATCTTAAATTTTTGTGACCAGTTTCTTGAAAATTTAAATTTTTTGATGTAACTATTGGGGGGGCTAAAAACGGGGGTTGAAATTTCCCCTATAAAAAAAAACTTTGCCCCAATACCATTTTACACGCTACATCATATCATCCCCATCTGTAATTCAGGCTACCCCCTTGGGGGGAAAAGACGAGATTAAAAAATTGCTCTAACTTAAGGTTTTCCCCCACCCTTAGAAGGGAAGCCGAGATCGATTAGTGAGAGAGGAACCCAAAAAAAAAGGTTTTTGGAGAAAAACATAAAAAAATATCCAAGGTTTAAGAGACTGTCTTTTTTTAAAGAGAAATTATAGATACAAATTCAAGACAAAAATAAAATTGTATTTGCCAACATATCCCCACATTAAAAGGCCATTTGAAAAATCTCAAAAAAATACCTTTCCCACCATTAGTCGGGGGAACAAACAGTTTTTTGGGGAAAGAGGTTCTTTTTGGTCTTGGGAGAGGTCAAAACCTGAGATCGATTTTGTCCCCAGTAATTTTTCTAATTCTTTATGTTACCCCTTTTTGGTTAATTAACAAAGGGATGTATAATTGGCCTTTAAATGATCACATGAAATTTTTGAAACAGTTTTTAAAGATTTTCCTCTATCAGAAGGGCCCAAAAATCGTTAAAACCCCATATTTAACTGTAATACCGGTTTGTTGTTTTTTTAAAAAAACCCTTAATGTTTGCCTTAAAAAATTTGTGGGCTGTCCAATGCAATTTAAAAGTTGTTTGGGGGAGACACATATTTGATTAAGAAACTTTTTTCTTTGGGTTTCAAAAACCATTTCCATATATCCCAAAGGAGATACCACTAGTCTTATTTTTTTGGGTAAAAAAGGGTTTATAAACCTGTCGGGTGGAGTACAGAAAAAAGTTATAGCACGGAGGTTTCCCTGGAGTTTGTTAGGAAATCATACCCTGCTGGGTTAAAAAAAAAGATAGACCTCATTGCCAATTTTAGGTATACTTAGATGTTGATTTTTTGTTTTTAGTTTTTTAATTGATTTTACATTTTTTCTTGTTGTCCGACATTGGTTTTACTCCGTGTACCGGACATGGGTTTTTTTAAAACAGTGATTTGTTGTTAATCATGCCATAAAAAAGGAGGTTTCTGTCCGGAAACGGTGGGTCCCAGCGATTTTTAAGTTGTTTTGTACATCCTAAACTTTTTCAATAAATTCGGAATTTTTTTCTACATTTAAGAGGCATTCCGCTGGATTTTTTCCTTCCCCCCCCACCATTAAAAAAAAATTAATTAAAAAATTTTATTTTTTTTTTTTTTTTAAAAAAAAAATAATTTTAAATTTTTTATAAAAAAATTATAATTTTTTTTTTTTTTTTTTTTTTTTTATTTTAATGGGCCCTAAATCTAGGCCAAGGATTCTTAAGTGTTTTCTTCACCAGACATAGTCTCCTGTTGAAAAGGTGACAATAGTGGATCTGGAATGGAAAAAAGGACTAAAGAGTGTTCTTCCAATTCTTTACCCGAGAGATCATGAAATTTCAAAGATTCTTCCCCAAACTAACTTTGGGGATGGTACCCGCCCACCCTCGAGGGGGCCCCCAAAGGTTTTCATAGGAAGAAAAACCCGTAGTTTTTCTTGGGTTTTTCTTACTGAATACAGCGGTTGGGGAAAAACTCTGGCCAGGGAGGGCATTAAGGTTTTTTTTCCCTGCTGATTGGTTGTTCCCTTACTGCATTTCCCGGGACTTCACAGGTCCTTAAATTTTGGGTTGAGCTTTGTCTTCAAAACACTGTTTCTTTCCGTGGTTGTAGGGAGCCCCTTAGTGGCCCCAGATGGTTACCTTTCGCCTCCCCTGACCCCGGTTTCCATGTGCTTTCATTTTTTGATTTTCTTGTTGGGTGAGTGAACTTTGTGCATGATTCGGGAAATCATGAATGAAGGATTGGGGCCATCATCCGTGGGTTTTGGAGGATTGGGGGAGCATGCTCCGGGATCTGTATATTCCCCCCCTTTAGAGAGGAAGCAGATGGCAAGGTTTTAGAACGTTGCCTTTGTAACAAAGTTGGAAGGAAGAGAAGGGAGCATTGGAGACACATTTGGATTACCCTCCCAAACGGACCTACAACTAAAAAATAAGATTGCAAGGGGGATTCCCTTTGGGGTGGTGTGGGAAGTTGGGGGTAGTAAAGGGCCAGGCTCTCTATGATGGGTAACTGTCATGCTAAAGGATTCCCCTCAGTTAAGGATATGTCTCTGCAAGGCACCCCATGTAGTAGTTGGTTGGTTGGCTGAATTCACTATGGGTCAACCGGAGGGTTGTCATGTCACTGGGATGGGATAGGCCATTGATTGGGTGCCGGTGAAGGTTTCCTGTGACCCAGGTTCTGGGTTTCTTTTTTGACAAGTGTTCATGTTTTGGTTCAGGAACGGACTTGCGGTTGGAGGATGATTCCCCCTGGTCTGAATTCCGAAGGTGGGCCAAACTGCGGTTCATCTGATTCAACTCTATTGCTTGGCTCAAACGGGAGTGTTTAAAAAAAATTTTAAAACAAAACCCGGAGGGTTGGGAAATGGCTACTAGGTTTGTAGCAAAGTTGTTTTATTTTTCTTTGAGGTTGTGTTTAAAAAATTTAAACTTTAAAAAAAAAGTTCTAGTGTACTCCAAGGACCCCTTTTCATACTGGTGTCTTTCGGGCCTTAGTCACTGACTAGGGGGGGGGGGGGTTTTTTTTCTAGGTGAAGCAGGTATAAAATTTCAGCACAAGTTCTATAAAAGCTTGCCTATTGCTTTGGTCAAACGGAGTCTGAAAAAACAGAGTGCGGGGTTCAAAAAAACCGGGTTTAAAAAACAGGAGAGAAAACTGGAAGAAAAAAACCTCTTTTTTTTAATACTTTCAAATTTTCTTAACTTTTTTTTTTTTTTTTTTTTTATGTGTTGCACCCGGTAATGGGCACTTCCTGGGAATTTCGCTGCCAATGGGGCCAAAGTTGCACTACTGGAGAAGAGGTCCGGGTGAATACCCCCCTGTAGCAATGGAGCATGTTGCTACTCTGGGAGCTGCATTTTAACCTAGAGGAGCAAAATGCGACTGAGGGCAATTTACATGAAAAGAAGAGTTTTTCCCTTTGGAGCAAAAATTTGGGGCTAAAAGTGGGGGTGGAGTATTGGGTTTTAGCAGGGGAGCCGTGTAGGGGGGGTTAAAGTAGCAGGGGGAGCCAGGGGTACCCCAAAAAAAGGAAGGCGTTTTCCTCCTGGATTCCTAGCAAAATTAAGTTTGGGGGACCAATGCGGGGAATCGTCTCGAAATGGGGAGCCCTGTGGGACCCCTGCCTCCTAGCAGCCGGAAGAGCGCCCACTTGTAGGGGGGGGTTTGGGGAAAGCAGGTAAGAAAAGCGTTAGAGTTGTAGGGGATTCTTAATCAGGAAGAGGATAGAATAATTTTTCGCCCGGGGGCCGCCTCAAAACCGAATGGTTTTTCGTCTCCCTGGGGCCACGGTTGGCATGGGGGTGGGCGGGTGGATAAAATTTAGGAGGGGTGGCGATGACCCAGCTGTTGTGGCCTGTTGGAACCCAAGACGAATACACGGTAGGTGGGGTCCCAAAGAATAATTTTAAAAATAGGTCCAAAGTGAAGGGAAGGACCCCCAAGGTTGTGTTCTCCCGGGAAAACTGCCGGTGCCATGTACTCAGGGGAAGACAAGGGGGCTAGGGGGTTAAAGAGGGGTGAAAAACTTGGGGTGGACAGAGGGGTTTGGGTTCTTAAGCACTGGGCTGATTTTTCATTGGGGTACAATTGTTTTCTACGATAAATTGCACCTGTGGAAAGGGGGGTTCTGTGCTGGGGGGAAGAATTCAGAGGGGGGGCGGGAGTATTTAAATAGGGTGGGGGGAGGGCAATATAGAAAATGAAGGGTGATAGGTTAAAGGGGGGAGACATTTTCGGGGGTTTGGGGATGGAAAGGGGGGAGGGGGGAGAAGGAGTGGAAAGGATCCATGGTTGCAAACCAGCATTGGGAAATAAATACCCCCAATATTTTCCGTAAATTCAGCCTTCTTTCTGTTAATTAATAATGCATGCTGTCTAATAAAGGTATAATGTAAATTTTCCCCTGCCTCTACCCAAGGGAGTGTTTAAACGAAAAACCGCCATTGAACAGGTAACGTTTTTAAACCCCTGCTGTCTACTGATCGGGTAATGTTTTATCCCATGGTTAATGAAATTTAAATACAATCCCAAACCTTGACGGGGAAAATGTAAAACTGGAAGGGAACTTAAAATGTCTATCACAAATGCAGAAGTCTTGATCAAAATAGGGGAACCTTGAGGCGTAGTTGTAGAGGGGGATTGATGTGGGGAGGATTGGTGAAACAGGGGCTCCCCGCTGATTGGGTGGTCAACCCTTTAAGGTTTTTTAACTTTTTAGGAAAGACAGGCGAAAGGAGGGGAGGAGGAGTGGTTTAATTAAGGAGGATATGAAGGCAAAAGGAAAGAGGTAAACAGGGGGAAAATGCTAAAGATGTGGAAACATTGTGGGTGGAATAAAAAGGGGGGATTAATGCAGAAAATATTTTTTTTTGGGTAAATTTGACCCCCCGAAATCATGGGATAGAAAAACAATGCATAATAAAGGTGGGGGAAAACAGGCGGTACATGTAATATGGGTGACTTCAATTTCCCAGGGATTGATGGGGTCACGGTTTTGCATCGACTGAAAAAGGAAGGAATTCCTCCATCTTTTAGGGTTTAATTTTTTGGGGCAGTTTTTGGAGGAACCCCCTAGAAGTGATGCCTGTTTTGGGGGTATTTCTAACAATGAAGACCGAAAAAGAAAATGGATCAAGGGTATAGATAAAAAATCCTTTTTTAATTACAAACAATAAAAAACAATCGTGTAGTAAATATATGTGTCCCTAAGATCCAAGAAAGAAATGGATGGCCAGGATGAATATGCAGGCAAGAGAGATACATAGAATATTGTCATTGTTGATTAATTAGTAAGCAATAGATCAAAAAAAAAAAAAAAATGTTATTTACATGGCTCAGTGTCCCTGTCAGAAAATGTACATTGGGATTACATCAAGGGAATTGAAAACACGTATTCGTGAGCATGTCCGCGACATCTCTGCAGCAAGTGATTGTGATGATGTGTCTCAACTTACAACTTTACCGAGACACTTTCTGAAACATCACGGGTGCAATCCTAAAGGATTGAAAGCCTGTGGGATTGACATTGTACATCTTGGGATCAGAGGGGGCAATATTATGAAGGCACTACAACAACGGGAGACCAAGTGGATCACTACTCTTAATTCCTTGGCTCCCACGGGGCTCAATGAGAAACTGGATTTCTCTTCGTATCTATAGTCCCTCTGCAATCACTTATATGCATATACATGCGTATTGACAATTCTCCTTTACAATGGTTATTTGCCCCTTTCTTTTGTCCCTCTAGCATCCCTTTGTGGTTTTCCTTCTCCTGTTTGCTTTTGTTCCTGTCATTGTTTCCTTCCCTTGGAATTAATTTTTGTTTTTACAGTATTTTATGTTCTAATTTTTAAATGTATCCTTTTTACACTTTTTCTTTAGTGGCTTAGTCAATTATCCCTCCATCTCTATGGAAGAATTTCCGGACCCACGTCTTCAACTAGTCACGCTACTTATTATTATTTTGGTCATTTCATATGCAATCTCTTGATGTTCAATAATGATGCTATATACTGTTACATCCTTGTAGATTATGTTGGAGCAATGCTCTCCTGGCTACTATAGCATAGTGATATGTTGTAATTATCGTGGCGTCAGCTCTTGTCTATTATATACTATATCCAATCATCTTTTACTGCAGTTTGTCTTTCTGCAGGACTGTGCGCATGCGCGGTGCGGATGGTGCGGCGTCTGCCCGGCTCCTGGCGACCTTCTCGTGTGGCGCGCATGTCCGGAAATGTGGTACCCTGGGCATGCGCGTCATGGCGGCGTCGCCGGAAGTGGGGCATTGGCGCGGCCGTCTCCGAGCACTGCGCCTGCGCCGATTTCTGTCCTGTATCTATGGCGCCATCTATGCTAGACTATTTAAACTGCTGGGATTGACTAGTCACTATCCCCCTGAGGAAGCGTCAATTGACGCGAAACGTGCGTTGGGGAGGGTGCTGGACGGGGTGAACTGCCGGTAAGAGACCTTATTACTTTGTTGTGCAATACATTTCACTTCCCTGGGTATGTTGATACATATCCCTAACATTGCATTTACTTATGATTGTCTTCACTACCCTTGGGTATGTGATCTATTGCTTACTAATTAATCAACAATGACAATATTCTATGTATCTTTTCTGCCTGCATATTTCACCCTGGCCATCCATTTCTTTCTTGGACTCTTACGGACACATATACTTATCTACACGATTGTTTTTTATTGTTTGTAATTAATAAAGGTATTTTTTATCTATACCCTTGACTCTCAGTTTCTGCTTCGGTCTTCATATGCTACATTGAGAGGGGTGCATTATGTGGTGGGTTCAGCGTTGTTCTGAACCTCTTATACTCTCAAGGTCTGGATTTTCTTGGTGTTACTACATTTCTAACAAAGCAGAACTTATCGGAACGGTCACGGTTTCTGAAAATCTAGGTAACAGTGACCACAATATAATTTATTTTAGCGTAAACTGGAAAAAAGAAAAACAGAGCGGGAAAGTAAAAACATTTAATTTTAAAAGGGCCAAATTTTGCTTATTGAGGGATGGAAATAGGACCTAGACTTGGGAGCAGTTTATTAGCAAATAGTGATATAGAAGCGAAATGGAGGAGCTTTAAATATACTTTTGGGAAATTTATTGCAAAATATATTCCTATGGGTAACAAGTATAGGCGACTAAAACTTAAACCAACATGGCTTCTACCTTCTGTTAAGAGGGCAATAAACAATAAAAAAAGGGCCTTTAAAAAATATAAGTCAGAGGGCTCGGCATCAGCCTTTGAAAATTACAAAGAACTTAATAAAATCTGTAAAAAAGTGATAAAAGCAGCTAAAATTCAAAATGAAAGGAAAAGTGGCCAAGGATAGCAAGACTCCCCCCCAAAGAAATTTCTTTAAAACATATAAATGCCAAAAAGCCAAAGTCAGAGCAGTGGGAAACCCTTAAAAACCTGTGATGGGGAGCTGGTCACTGGTTGACCAAGAGAAGCAGAGGTAACTAAATAGGTTCTTCAGCTCAGTATATACTATCAAGGAGATAGTAGTTGAGGGGGGTGGGCCAAGTGAGTTTCTAGGTGGTGCCAGTACTGTTAATACATCATTTTGCTATAATTAATTGGCTCAGTGTAGAAAAAGTCAAAGCCAAGTTAAATAACTAAATATGAAACAAGGTCCAGGCCTGATGGATTCACCCAAGAGTTCTTAAAGAGCTCAGCTCGGTTATCAGTGTGCCCTGTAACATGATATTTAGAGATTCCCTGGTGACTGGTATAGTGCCAGGAGACGGGCGCAAGGCAAATTTAGTTCCATCTTCAAAAAAGGTTCTAAGTCTTGCCCAGGTAATTATTAGACCAGTAAGTTTAACATCTGTTGTGGGAAAAATTTTTTGAAGGGCTCATTAGGGGACTATATACAGGAGTTTTGTTGACAAACACAAATTATTAGTGATTGCCAGCATGGATTTAAAAGGACAAAAGCTGTCAGACCAATCTGATTTCTTTTTATGAAGAGGTGAGTAGAATTTCTGGATAGCGGGGCAGCTGTGGATATTGTGTTTTTAGACTTTGCAAAATGGTTTGACACTGTCCCGCATAAGCGTTTGTTAGGTAAACTAGAATCCATTGGGTTAGAGTAACAGTGTGTAATTGGATTAAAAACTGGCTGTGGATCGTACTCAGGAGGGGGTGGTAAATGAATCCTACTCCGAGTGGTCCCCGGTTGAGATTTGGGGTGCCCCAGGGCTCAGTATTGGGGCCTCTCTTATTTATTGTATTTTATTAACGATATGTGGAAGGGATCAATAGCACGGTTTCGATTTTTGGCAGATGACACCAAGATTAGTTGGTAGTGCAATCTATGGAAGATGCTCATAAATTGCAAGCAGACCTGGACACACTGGTGCTTGGGCATCCACTTGGCAAATGGGGTTCAATGTGGAAAAATGTAAGGTTCTGCATCTGGGGGGAAATAATATACAGGCATCATATGTCCTAGGGGAGAAAAACTTGGAGAATCGCTTGTTGAGAAAGATTGAGGGGTTCTTGTAGATCATAAACTCAGAACAGCATGCAATGTCAATCAGCTGCCTCTAAGGCCAGTAAGATATTGGCGTGTATTAAAAGAGGGAGGACTCGCGGGACAAGGAAAGTCATTCTACCGCTGTACAAAGATTTGGTGCGACCTCACTTAGAAAATGCTTTCAGTTCTGGGCCCCAGTTTATAGAAGAACGTAATAGAGCTAGAGAGAGTACAAAGACGAGCAACCAAACTTATAAGGGGAAAAGGAGCATCTTAGTTATGAAGCGAGGTTAGTAGAATTGAACTTATTTAGTCTTGAGAAAAGACGGCTTCGGGGGGACTGATTAAATTTTTATAAATATATAAATGGTCCCTACAAAAAGTATGGGGGGAAAAAATTTTTCAGGTGAAGCCCCCTCAAAAGACAAGGGGACATTCCCCTTTGACTAGAGAAAAAAAGGATTCAATCTCCAGAGGAGAAGAGCGTTCTTCACTGTAAGAACTGTAAATCTGTGGAATAGCCTGGTGAGGAGCTGGTCACAGCCCGGAACTGTAGAGAGTTTCAAAAAAAGGCTTAGATACCTACCTGGAAAATAAAGAAAATTAAAAGCGTACGTAGCTAGGTAAAAAATTTTGGATCCTGGCCGGTGGCGGTCTGGGGTAGATATAGGGTCTTTTACTGGAGCAGGTTGGTTCTTGCCTTGTGGGTTTCGGGGCATTAACCAGTGGAGAGCCTGGGCTTTAAGTCCTTGTCTCTCTCCCTCACCCACATTTTCCCCACCCTTGGTTGAACTCGATGGACATGTGTCTTCTTTCAACCTACTAACTATGTAACTATGTAACTATGTAACTGCTTTCCTTAATTGTCTCATCCGATCATGGATAACAGGACTATTAATGAGACTATCCATTAAAGTGAATGGAAACAAGGGAGTCACCTGATCCTTTGGTTCATAGTACGTAGGTTCTGCAGTAAGTACAGGATATACAGGTGTTTCAAGATGGCCACCGGCAGAGGAAAGGGCTGTACTAGGTGACTCACTTCCAGAGGCGGGAGCGGAAGTAGTAACACTGGGCATTGAGGGTGTAGGGGGCGTGGGCTTAGGGGCGGAAGGGACAGGATCAGATGACTCATCAGGTGATGAGGAAGTGACTGGAGTTGTGGGAGTGAGAGAGGTGGTGGGAGGGACAGTGGCACTGGAAACTTTTTGTGGACAGGAAGGAGCAGGATTTGAACATCCTCTGCCACACGCAACACAATACTAAGAAGGTGGCGGACTTTGTGGCCACAATTGGGAACTCCCAGCAATTAGAATCAGCTCTATTTTTAAGGTGGTGGCTGTTTTTTCAACGAACAATACTTATAACCAATACATTTCCTTTCTTATCCCTACATTCAGTTTCAGGGAAAATCCTTCTTTTGATATCTCTTCAGCTTTTCTTTTTCCAAGCTATGCGGATCTAAAAGCTTGCTATCATCAAGCCCTCCCTTGTTTTTCACAGTAACAAGACCCTCGCTTGGAGGTTGGAAGTTAACCCTATGGGTCGAAAACCACACAATGTTCAGATTAAGTTTTTTAAACCCTTCAGTGACATGCTTTTTCCGTGTCTTTCTCTTCACTAGATCCTGCGGGACTGACTGAGCCTATACGGGCGTTTTGTCACTCTTATTAAATTGAGGGAAACCTAATCATTTAACGTTCATTATAGAACACACACACGTCCAGCATTATCCTCCTTCTAAGCGGGGTTAGCTGGGAGTCCCTCCTGCTAGAATTTCTCACCCTATTCTGCAATTTGCTGCTGTCCTGATCTGTGCTAGAGGTCGTTGTCTGTCTTGCAAATGTCAAACTATCTCACTTACTGTGTATCAATCTCCTATAGAAGTTCCTGTAGTCTGACAACCGACGCAAACATGTGCTTCAGCTCTACGCTAGAATTTCCTATATCTCATTTCCTGTCTGCAACTGGACAGCATCACCGCCCAAGATAGTAGGATTTCTCCTTGATTAAATACCCCCGTGTTGTCAGTCCTTGTCCGTCAGGGAGGTCTTAACGATACAACAGATAGTAGTCAGGCAGGTCGGCCGATCTCGGGATCAGGTTCTTGAGGGACAGTATACAAGCGGGACACGCTCTGCGCCGACCAGAAACCAGGGCCTGAACGGACAAACTCACCCCATAGACCAATTCCCCTGGAACCGTCCCAAATACACAGGAAGTACAGATTTCAATAAGAGTAAAACGCAGTTGACGTACGTGTTTTCAGTGGAGGGTGATCAGTCTCCGTTTTGGACTCAATCGAGGCGTAAAGTTCCACGCGTACGGTCACTGTCAGGTCCCCAGGCGGACATGCGTCCCGTCTGGTACTGCCCACGTACTGGGCCCGCCATAATGTCTACGGGTTCAGGGGTACACTGCTAGTGATTACTGCCTGTCCAATTGAACAGCTGAATGGCCGAGCGTGAAGAAACGGGATCACCTAAAACACAGTGTAGCTGGTATGAGTTCCTCCTCAGTGTATATGAACCTGGCCAGATTGTTATGACTTCATTACATACAATGGATTTGTACAGACTGGATTCAGGTGGTGGTTAAGTTCCTTTTGTTTATTCCAGTCTTAAGGATTTGTCCGGGCACTAGTGATTGGTTCTCCAGGATATGGTCATGGTTGCACCACCCAGTCCATGCTGGCACTTAGTGGCGGCTCGTGGTCCCGGAAGCGTGCGCTCCATTTTGGAGTATCTAGTGTGTTCAGCTAAGTTATATGTGTAATAAGTTTATGCATCCACACAAAACTTTGATTACAATAAGCATTAGATTAAAAATATACGTTTCCCTCTCACATGGTCTCTGTGTGGTTATTGATGCCCTGTTTTTACCTGATTGGTGAGTTGGTAAATAATGATTTGCCGACGGCTCACCATTAGGCTCTCGGCCACATTGCTGCTGCTAGTGGCTGCCAGCTAATGGCTACTTGGACTATACTTGCTGTCAGTCGTAGTCATTGTTCCTCTCGGTTGCCATTTGATAGAACTGAAGCAGATCCGCTACAGATGTCTCATGTGATCAATCATGCAAGGTCTCACATTTTCCTAGCATTTTATCTCTCTATTTTGGGTGGCTGATAGGAAAGTGCTGGCTTTTGTTTTGTCAATGCGGATTCCGATGCCAGGGAGGCGTGGCACCCAGGAACTGTCTGTCTCTTTTTGATTGGACCTTAATGGAAGGATCATGTTGGAGGAAGGACAATGGAGCATTCACAAGCACTCATTGTGAGAGATGGGAGCCTTCGATTTCCCAGACCTCTGGGTCGATGGGGCCTACTAGCAAACTGATCTTCTTATCTTCCTCAGTCCGCCTCATACTTGTTGCCAACCTCTTTCCAAGGCAGGGTGTCTCCGTAACGGTCTTTGTCCAGGAATACCTTCTCCACTCCTTCGCGCTCCTCCGGATTACAGCTTAAACACCAGTCCCTAACTTGCTCAGTTGATGCACCTGAGAGCCTGAGGTCCGTCTTGCCCTTCCCCCCCTGGACACTGAACCACTGCCTATGATGAAGCACCGATAAAATTGTGAAATCTTTGATCGGGCCTTGTGGATTGTCGGTCGGAAGAGAAAAGGTCCGTGTCCCGCATTATGTCTTCGTACTGTCCTCCTCTCCGTCGCGTGGTGGGACCTGATGTTTCCAGAGAAGTGTCAACGAATCGTTCCAGGAAAGAACTCCAACGTCACAATCTATGGTCAATGCTGACAAGGGTATTGTCTCTGCATGACATTTTGGTGCGCGTCTTCTCTAAAACTGGCCAAGGACTGGTGCTCAAGAGCTCTTTCACCTGACCTCCACTCTCGGTGGTCTAACACCCCGAGGTTCGCAGACGCTGTTGTCAGGCCATGTGTCACTTCGTACTGACATTAATGGCATTAGCGCTAGCTCGCCACAATCGTGGAGCATGTGGCGGGGTGGAATTCAGCATGTTGCCCGACATCAACTAATGAGACGGATTTGACGGGGAGCGGAGCTGGACCGCTGTAAACGCAGTCAGGGCGGGGATGAAGAGGGTTGGCGAATGGCGGAAGTGCGAATCAGTCCTTCGAACCTTCCTCAGCAGGAGTCTGACCTCAGATAGCGCTTATAAGATTTTTTATGGAAGACAAGGTTCATGACATGTGCACAGGCAAGGATGTGCTTCCAGCCTACAGATCTTATGGGGGCAGCAGATTTGCCCATATATTGCACACCAACTTGCCTGGAAATAGTTTGTGTCACCGCCAGCCGAGCTTCGGTCTCGTTGCGGAGAGGTCACAGCTCCCGACTGAGTGTGGACGGTCTCCAACGACAGATTCATTTCAAACACGGCCCTGGTTTTCTGGGCAGTGGTCTGCCATCAGAGGACTCCTTGGGGGGAACGGAAAAGAACCCTGCACTCCACCCTGCAGTTTTGAAGATGGCGTGCGCGAGCCTGAGAGCCACCGTCACTCACCAGAGACCATCCACCCACGCTCACACCAGTGAGCGGTCACAGAGATATAGGGGCCATTGGTTCGTGGCGTATAGTCCATGTGCTCTCGGTGGCAGATGGACTTTTCCAGACATGTAGATGCAGACAACCGCGCTTGAAAGTTTTAGTTGACATGTGGTGGCAGTGGAGGGGACTGTCTTTTCTGGAAAAGATAAATGCCTGCTCGGCTTTCTGCAATTTGGGGGACAGGCAAAGGGCCATACTGGCGGAACCAATTTGTGTCACTCACCATGCCGGAAAGGAAACATTTCCAAGGCACAAAGGACTGGCAAATTGGACATTCAGGCTTTTGGCCTTTGGGTATGGTTTGGCGGTTTAAGTGTTTCTTCTGCTCACAAAGACCTGGAAGACAGCAAGGCTGGCTGAGCTAGACTGGACCGCCTGTACGGCCGTGTGCGGGTTTCATACTGGCGCGGAAGGAGAAGGGGTAGGATGGGTCTCTGGTGGTGTGGTGGTACCTAGAGGCGCACGGGTGAGGAGGTCTGAAGCGGTGCTGAATCCGGCTGATCATGACTCTGAGAGCCTGATGGGCAGCTGAGAGGAACGCTTGTTGGTGGTGGGGAGGAGGAGGAGGAAGAAGAAAGAGGGCTGTTGTGACGTGGTTGAAGCCGGCATCGGTGATGTGTGGCCTGTTTTGGCAAAGTTGTTGCCTCCATTTTATGCTCTGCATATTGCTGCACTGTGTGTACTGTGGTGGGCGGGTTAAACAACTAAGATTCTTGCCTGTACTGTGCGTTTACCTGGCAAAGGCCCGGGCATTATCGCATCGGCTGGGTGAATCAGTGGCTTTCTTGATAAAAAGGCCACAGCGCTTGAAGGGTCCTGGACCTTTTCACGGTGATAGCTCACAAGGATCGTAATCTTTTTTTATATTCATGTGGGTAGTGTCTTTCCCTCTGATCGTGGTGGCGGAATCATCTCAGCGGACTGCTGGCGACCTCGCCCTCTCCCTGTTTGAGGCTTGGGACTCGTATGACACTATACCCATCGTCTTCCTCCTCATCCTGCTTGATGAGCGCTCGCAAGCAAACTTTCTGCTGAAATATGACCGCAACGTTGGATCCGCAAAGCTCGTCATTCATTCATCATCTAACACAGGTGACTTCGTCGTCTGACAATTACTGCATCCAGGAGTGCGGGGCTACATTGCATTAAGGGGCACGCTGTCAAGGCGTTGCCGTATAGCTGCCTGGGGATTTTTGCCGACCTTGACCAGTCTTCTTTCCCTCCATCTTGATTAGGCATACAGTAACTGGATGTCAGAGCAGACAAATTCATTCCTCTTTGGCCTATTGATCTTGTTACATGCCTTCTGATCCCAACCCCATTTTGTCATCGCCAAAGAGGTCTTCAGAACAGTGGAATATCCACAGTGGTGGGTACACGCAGTTGACATTTGGGCTGACTTTGCTTCTTGTTGGACAGATGCTGACGATGTGACGGCGACATTTAGTGGCCCCGTGGACTGGTGTGGACGAGGAGGTAAGACTGGCTGGATGCAGGTGTTGCATTAAACCACTGCAGAACAAAGTATTGGCGCGCTGCTTTCGTTACTGAGATTCTACAGGGACCTGCCCCAGCAATGACTGGCTCTGACGGTCTTGCTAGCTGACCGATACGATGGCTGCGTGTTGCCGCGCCAACATGGAAAGGTAGCACTTCTTCTCGTACCTCTCTACCTCCATGTCCTACACCCATCTTTGCTCAACTTACCACCACTGCTATTGTTCGCTCATGTTCAGAAAGATTAATAATTTTAGTATAGTATGCGCAAGTGGTTTTGACAGGTCTCTCTTTATTAAAAGACGGGCAAATCATCAGCTATTCTGTAAATCCTCTCTACTTTTCCTACAGCCAACTCAGGATTATAAATTGAAAGTTTATAGCGAATACCTGTGAAATGCAGGCTGGTGGAAGAACAGTAAGACAAAATCAACAGTGTTCTTCATACAGTCCGGGATTTACAATGCCCGTTAGGACTAGGAATTGTTAGTTTTCACAAACTTTCATACTAAGTGCGCTATCTGCGCTACACTGAGATTTCATTCGGCACCAATAAAAACTATTCAGAAGTTCCGGATGAAATATTGCGTGTTTTTTAGCAGTAATGACTCAAACGGAAGAACAGGTGTCTACTAAAATTTTTCTAGAGAGTTCGTTGTACTCAAAGTGGCTATTTGAAAAAAATCGGGCCGTACCACGTGACAATACAGCTATTTCACAAAGTTTATAGGATAAAAACGTGGTTTTTTGCTACCATTGAAAATACATCAACAGTAACTTACAAAATTCTTTTTCAAAAATTAAGTACAAGGTGGCTTATGAACAGAAAAATGGGCCGTCACCAAAGTGTAAAAAAAACACCTATTTGAAAGGGTTATACGGATATTAACAAGGTGGTTTTTTGCACTATGTAAATACACTGAGGTGACTAGAAAAGTTCTGCTATCCTATCTTGTAAGGTACAAAGTGGGTCTTTGTACCAAAATGGGCTCGCGCCAAGTGCAATAAAACTCGTATATTTAAATTGTTTTACTGATAATAATAGGTGGTTTTTGCACCTACTGGAAATACAACCGCGCATTTACTAGCAAATTTTCTGTTGGTTACTTATATAAGTACAAAATGGGTCTGTTTCAAAAAAATGGCTGCGCCAAAGGGAAAAAGACAAACCTAATTACATTGTCGTAAGGATAATAAATAGGTGGTTTTTGCCACCTCTGAAATACACTGAGGGTGAATAGAATAAAAGTTCTGTATACTATTGTAAGTACAAAGTGGATCTTTGTAACTAAAAACTGGGCTGCGCAAGTGAAAACACGTAGATTAAATTGTGTACTGATAAATAATAGGTGGTTTTTGCACCTATAGAAATCTACAACAGAAGTTTACTAGCATCAATTTCTGTATGGTCATTATTAAGTACAAGATGGCGTCTTTCAACTAAACTGGTCTGCGCCCTCAATGTGATAAAAAACTCTATTTATAATTGTGTTCAGCTGTACGGATTAGAATAAAGGTGGAGTTTTTATTGCACTCTATGAAATACACCTGCGGTGGACTCGAAAAGTTCTGTAATCCTATTGTATAGTACAAAAAAAATGGGACTTGAACCAAAATGGGCTTGCACATAAAGTGGAAAAAAAAAACTTACTTTATCTTCATGTTACAGATAATAATAAGGTGGGTTTTGCTACTATCAATTGCACCTTGTCAGTTTACGCTAGAAAAATTCTGTATCCTAATTATAAGATAAGGATGGCAACAAAATTACATGGTACTAGTTTCACCAAAAAAGACTGGCCAAAAAAACTGATACTAAAAAGCTTTCAAATGCAGATTCAAAACAGGCTGGACTACACAATACTAATCAGACATCTCCTTTCAAAAGCCTGCCTCCCTTTCTGGCCTGTGTTTCGCAGCACCTCTCCCCCCCCCCCCCCTCCCCTCTTCGGCTCTGTACTGAGCTAGATGCTTCTTCAAAGTCACAGCTACAATTAAAAAGCGGGAATTATCTAGTCTACCTATGTTTCTAATGTTCACAGCTAATAAAGCAAAGTTGTCTCTCGTGAACAAAGTGAACTGTCGGCGCTTGAGCTGTATTGAGGGAGAAAGTTGATCGTATGAGACACAGGATATCACACTGATGATGAACAGGGAAGGACTGTTCTATGTCACACAACGAGGTCATGTGATTGTCTCAGCCAATACAACTCCATTACTCATCCTAGTAATGACGTGTCTACCAGCTCACACGGCTATATTTCTTAGGTGATTTGAGATGGCTCGGATCGCTCAATTATGACAGGATGCGCCTGGAACTATCGACGTGATCGCATAGAATAATTCTGATCACATTAAAAAAGTTTGCACCCAGATTTCAACTGTTGTCGATTATAAATGCGCACTTCAACACTAATTTTTGATGAATGGTGAAAATGTTTATTATGTCATTTGCAAGCTTCTCACTTTAATTTTACTTCATGATAAAGCCTCTTAATCAATAATAAATTTGTATTCGTTTCAGGTATGTATTTCATGTTTTTCAGATGCTTTTTTCTGACACCATTGCTATTTCATCAGTGTTCCTGCTTTTTAATGTGTACATTTGATAGCACAACACTTTGCGCACTGAAATGGCATATCTGTTATTTCTGTTATTAACCCACAAATGATACAGCAAGTTTTTGAAGTGTCACTTGTTTTATTTAAATTAAAAAGCCAAACAGCTATATGAACAGCAGGAAATAACTGGCATCATTTTATTTAGAAACTACTCAGAGTTCTGTGTTTAGGTGGTGGTTTGATCTTCTGGGATTTTATTTTACTAAGTTATATGTTTATTTTTATAGTTGAGATGCTACAAGTATACTATGTACTTTCAAATTTTGTTTTTATTATCTAACTAAGGAAAACTTCTGGTTCAGAAAATTACTCCTCAAGCTGGTTTCATACACCAGGAGACAGAAGGACAGGCAGAAACACAAGGGTGGAAATAGGCACATATTTGAAAGTTACATAATGTTTGGTTACTTAATAAAAAGGAGCATGCATAGGGTTTGTTACTATTTATTATACAGTATCTCACAGAAGTGAGTACACCCCTCATTTTTGTAAATATTGTATTATATCTCTTCAAAGGACAACACTGAGGTATTCTGACACCTTTGATACAATATGTTTAGTAAGTAGTGTGCAGCATTTTATTAAATTGTGTAAATTTGGGCTGCCCTCACAAAATAACTCAAACACAGCTCAGAGGGTCCTAAAACTGCTGGCAACCAAAAGTGAGTTACATCCTCTTACGTGGAATGATAATAGCAAAAAGTCCCCCATTTGCCATTTTTCCCTCCAAAGTGTCATGTTACAATAGTATTAGTGTGACATGGGGAGCATGTGTGTTATAATTTTGTGTTATTGCTCTCACACTATCTGATACTGGTCACTGGAAGTTCAACATGGCACCTCATGGCAAAGAACTTTCTGAGGATCTGAAAAAAGAAATGTTGCTCTACATAAAGATGGTTATAAGAAGGTTGCTAAACACCCTGTAACTGAGACTGGGCATGGTTGACCATCAGATCATACAGCGGCCCTTCTCTTAACAGATAAGTTCCACATACAGAACAGCCTTACCATGGATCTACAAAGAAGTTGAGTGCACATATCAGCGTCATTTCCAGAGATTGACTTTTTCAAAATAGAATGATGAGTGAGTAGCTTCCAGCTCTTATTGCAGTAGGGTTTTAGAGGTGTTTAGGGTTCTGCCTGTCAGTTTCTCAGACCATACTTCCCACATTGCATCACATTGGTCTGCATGACTGTCATACTAGAAGGAAGTCTCTTCTAAAGATAATGCACAAGAAAGTCCACAAACAGTTTGCTGAAGACAAGCAGACTAAGGATATGGATTACTGAAACCATGTACTGTGGTCTGATGAGACCCAAATAAACTAGTTTGGTTCAAATGGTGTCAAGTGTGTGTGGCGGCAACCAGGTGAGGAGTACAAAGACAAGCATGTCTTGCCTACAGCCAAGCAAGGTGGTGGGAGTGTCATGGTTTGGGACTGCATGAGTGCTGCTGGCTGGGAGGAGCAACAATTAATCAAGGGAACCATGAATGCCAACATATACTGTGATATACAGAAGCTAAAGATGATCACTACCCTTCGGAAACTGGGCCGCAGGGCAAAATTCCAATGTGGTAACGACCACAACCACCTCCAAGATGACCATTTCCTTGCTAAAGAAAATGAGGGTAAAGGTGTCGGACTGGCCAATCATGTCTCCAGACCTAAACCCTACTGAGTATATGTGGGGCATTCTTAAACTGAAAGTGGAAGAGCGCAAGGTTTCTAACATTGACCAGCTCCATGATATCATCATGGAGGAGTGGAAAAGGATTACAGTGGCAACCTGTGAAGTTCTAGTGAACTTATATATTCACATAAACCACCTTTAAATTTTTTTACAGTCTTTTTCATGTGTTTCACAAAAAAAGATTTTTCATATGCATTATCCTTTTAAAAAACATAATATTTATTCTCATTACTTTGTAAAAAACTTCTATACACAATATCTTGGAGTTAGATCAGACTATGGCAATGGGATTGATACAGTCTTACAATGCGTCCGGTAGGAGCAGTGATATCATGAGATTCATGCTGTAGGAGTCATAGTCACCATCATCCTTCCTCTGTAGCACGGCTGCTACGTTTCGGGAGCTCAGCCTCTTTCTCAAGCATGCTACCAATTGGCTAATTAGTCCTTAAATAGAAATCTACCTGTGTCAAACTCTCTTCATAAAAACATGAAAAATCTATATTGTACATATTGTCGTTCATATACGGCGGGCATAAGATTACAATAGTGATATTTATTCTTATCTTATCCTTATAAATATATTCTTATCTTATCCATATAAGCATATACCTTACAAGCCTCGCCGTACTATCGCTATCAAAGCCAAGATTTCCAGCAGCACTCCTCATTTAACCCATTAGGGGCCAACGTTTCAAGCTTTGTCATCCAATAGACCTCTCAACGAAGCAATTACTTCTTCACTTGATTCTGTTGTGAAGCAACTACTTCTTCAACAATGCACCACCTCAATTCACTAACATTACGTGCATATTCACAAAAGTGGCTCGCCACTGACGTTTATCCAAATCTTTTATTCCCTTCATCTACCGACTTTTCTACACTAGATCTCGTTTTGAAAAGGCGTATTTGTGAGCGATGTTCGTTAAGTCTTATGCGTATAGCTGGTGTAGTTTCTCCTATGTACGATTTGCCGCAGGGGCACCGCAGAATGTAAATTACATTCTGTATGTTACACATAAAAAATCCTCTCACTTGTATAAGATAACCTTGTGTTGGGTGATTGATAGTAGTGCCCTTTATTATACTATTACAGTTTTGACAAGTGAGGCACGGAAACGTGCCTTTCTTTTGAGTTTTCAAAAATGTTTGGCGAGTATTTTTTCTTTCAAGTCAGACTTCACTAGTGTGTTGCCAATAGTTTTACCCCTGTTGTAAACGAATTTTAGTTTATGTATGAACAAATTACCATATTGGGGGTGATTTTGCAACAACTTCCAAGCATTTAAGATAGCATGTCTAATAATCCCAGCATTTGAGTCATAAGTTGACATAAATAGTATAGGATCCTGATCACTCCTTTTGTTATCGGATCTCTTAATAATGGTTTCATGGGGAATATCCCTTACTTCCTGTGCAACTTTTTCAACTTCTTTTCTTGGATACCCTCGTTCAACAAATTTTCTTATCAGTTTAGTCATTGCTTCATCATAGTCTTCTAATTTAGAACAGATTCTGCGGGCCCACAGAAACTGTCCTTTTGGAATTCCACGAAACGTTTGAGGTGCATGAAAACTATCATACCTCAAAAGATTATTTTTATCTGTTGGCTTATTATAGAGGGTAGTTTTAAGATTGTCATTCTCTCTATACACTGTTACGTCCAAAAAATGTAGTGTACTACTATTATACGTGATGTTAAATTCTAGTAGTTTGTGGATATTGTTTAGGTATTGTGAAAAATCTTGCAATTAGCCATTCGGTAGCATGCTTTAGAAAGAGGCTGAGCCCTCGAAACGTAGCAGTCGGATGGATAACTTACGGCTATGACTCCTACAGCATGAATCCCATGATATCGCTGCTCCTACAGGACGGAATTTAAGGACTAATTAGCCAATCAGTAGCATGCATGAGAAAGAGGCTGAGCTCTCGAAACGTAGCAGTCATGCTACAGAGGAAGGATGATGGCGGCTATGACTCCTACAGCATGAATCCCATGATATCACTGCTCCTACCGAATGCATTGTAATACTGTATCAATCCCATTGCCATAGTCTGATCTAACTCCTCGATACTGTGTATAGAAGTTTTTTATAAAGTAATGAGAATAAATATTAAGTTTTTTAAAAGGATAATGCATATGAAAAATCTTTTTTTGTGAAAAAATGTAAAGGTGGTTTATGTGAATATATAAGTTAGCCATTACGGAGTGGGACCTCCAAATACCACTGGGTACACAGTTATCAAATATAAGTGCTGTTAAAGGATAAATTGAAGTTCTAGTAAACTTCATGCTGGTGGCCAAAAAAAAATATTGACACTTTGGACACAATTTGTCCATTTTCACTCAAGGGTGTACTCAAATTTACACTGTTATAAATGCTGTATACTGGCTACTTTACATTGTATCAAAGTGTCAGATCTTCATTATTGACTCATGAAAAGATATAATACAGTATAATATTTACAAAAAAGGGAGTGCTATACTCACTTTTGTGAAATACTGTATATCAGTAGTAGATTAAAAGCAACCTGAATTGGATCTATTCTTCAGACTCACACTTCCTGGTTAAGCTGTGGATCTACAGCAGTGAGTGACACATTAGCTCTGCTGAGCCTGTTACAGTGAGTGCAGGAGGTTTATAATCCATAGTGCACAAGACTACATAGCTTTAAGGCTAGGTTCACACGGCTTAACTGCGGGACGTAATTACATCCCGCAATTACGCCATGTGGCCGGGGGCGGGGCGGGAGCGGGGGAGTGAGCGGGGGGCCGGCACTTCGCCGGCCCATAGACAATCACTGCTAGCGGCGCGTATACGCCGCTAGAAAGTGACATGTCAATGATCTCCCCGCCCGGCGGATTCGCCGGGCGCTAAGTGGAGACGTAATCCATAGTTCTCTATGAGAACTGTGGATTACCGTAATGAATGGGCCGTTTTCAGCCCGTAATTTGCGCACTTCGGCGTGTAATTACGGACCTAAATACAGCCCATTTTAAGCCGTGTGAACATGGCCTAAGAGTTAAAACTTGTCATTAACTTAGGTAAATAAGCTTACTGTGTTAGAAATAAGACTCAGCATGGTCGAAGAGGACAGCTGGATCAATCAGATAAGAGAAAAAGCAGAGAAAGGTGGTTGATGACAAAGAGAAACTTGTGTACACTAACAGTAGATAAAATCTTCATTATCTCCTTGTGACGAAAACAGCCTAGTCCGCTGTTTACCCTTGCCCACACCGGCACAGGGAGAACCAGGGTGGACGAGAGAACACTCTCCTCGTCCAAAAACCTGAACGGCTGCCACCAGTTTCTGGTTTAGTTATAAGAACGGTCCGTGACCAATCTTATAAAAAGGGCCAAAACCCAGCCTTGGGGTAGCTATATATCATAGACAGGAGTATTAGGGGGTTTTGAGGCCGTTGATCAAGCAGACTAACTCCGATAAAGTTTATAGATTTAATTAGCCTTGGAGGGAACACTAGACAGATAGTATATACACGATGGATAACAATATACAGGTAGGAAAACAGATTCAAATAAAAGTTATGGATTTACAGACAAAAGGCAGTTAGAATAATCAAGTTACGTTGTTGCTTGCTTGGGGCCCGGCTGCATGGGAGGCAGATGTGGCCTGGCTGCTGAGTGATGATGTCAAGGACCTGCTCTCAGGCACCCCCCTCCTCTGGATCAAACAGGAAGAGACACCTCTGGCTCCTAGCTTATATCTGCGAGGGGCAGCCCACTGGGCAGCCCCCACACACCCCCCGGGATGGCCTATGCACTCCTCCCACTCAGGTCATGCAGTTTTCTGATGCAAAAACCAATAATGGACTATCACTCGGGAGGGCATTGGCACAGAACCGCGTGGTGGTACCAAACCGAACCGTCTGGGCTTTCCTGACACCTGGATATCAAACACGTTATCTTTGGGCCCGTTTGGCCCGGTTCTGGATATCTCCGTCCCCTGGCGTCCTGGAAAACCGGGAAAAATGGGGTGTGCGTGCGGGGAGCTCCATATTTTGCGATATGAACCCGCCACGCACCAGTTATGAGCGGATCGCCTATGAATCGATATGACAAATCGGAGACGACCCGACTGTGTTATGATTGCTGGGGTCTTTGAAGCTGGGACTGGCATTTGTTCAGGGCTAATGAAATTCATGAGGTCTTTTCAAAGGGGTTGCCCCCCATGCTGGGCGATTCCTATAGAAAGGCATCTACACTGGCTTCGTTACTGTGTAAATTGAGCTGGTGCTGTGGTGGGGGAAGCAATAAAGTGAATTCTACATCACACTCCTGAAGAAATCAAAATCAGTACAGCAATGTATTTGGTAATAGTATTTATTTAGCTTTCCGTACAAGTTAAAAGAAAATAATTTTGGTTAGAAAACCCCTTTAATGACTAGGTTGTAGGAATGTCATCATTCCCAGGTGTTTAAACCCTAGATACATCTAAGTTGTTTTTGAGTGAAAAGACTCCCACTTTAAGGCCAACATATATCCTACATATTGGAGTTGACATATAATACCAAATACCAAATAGCCAAATAGATAACATGATGGAAATTACAACTGATGTATTGTTTCATTTAAAACTTTTTTGTTGTATTAGAGTTGATGAATACCTCACAGGGGAAAGCAAATTTACATGTTCTGCATAGATGAGATCCACATCTATAGAAACCCCAGAAATGTCACCATAAAGTCTGTGCTACTTTAAGTTGAAAGAAAATTTTTTGATGTTTGTTATTATTTTTTTTGGTTTTTAGAAAACAATTTTTTAACTCTAAAGTCCAAAACCCCGTCTTCTTTAAAAATAGGAAAATTTTTTTTTTGAGCAATATCCTTTACTGTCGGCTGTAGTCCAAAACTAGGATGGGCTTTTTGGAATTTGTTATATGTGTCGAATTATAATCTAATAATCCATCTCGGGTTTTTTGGGGCACAATATGGGCTGCTCTGTTTAATGTCCAGTTAGGATAATGTCTGGAAATAAGTAATTTGAGGATATTAAGCTCCTAATTTGTAGTCCTCCAATTTAATACAAATAAGTTTGGTTTGTATAAATTCACCCACAGGAATAGCCCTGTGGGTGTGTTTTGGATAAAAGCTTTTTTTAAAAAAGGGAGAAAGTATTTCCCAAAAGTGGGCTACGGATGTTTATAATAAAATTCTTTGTACAACCCAAAATTAAAGATCGAGGGTTTGTTGGGGGAAAATTTTAATTGGAAAGTAAGTTGAGGGGGAGGGATAATTTCAAAACACAAATCTTTTATTCTTTGGGCCAATCCCGTTTTCCTTTGTTTTATGTGTTTTGTATTCTGATTGGCCTTTTATGAATAAGATTCTGTCTTTGGTGGTGGTTTATTTAAATACTGGGCCAATTACATATAAATTTTCAACCCTGGCGAAGGCATGGTAAAACCACATTGGGCGCATTTTCCTACCATTTATTGGTATTGTCTTATTTCAAGGTCAGGTATTTACATTACAAAATATTATTTTTTTTGCACAGTTTTTATTTAAGCTAACCCCGGACATTTGACTAGGGGGGGGGTGATTGGAAAGTTTTTCTGCGTATCATTGCCTTTTTTTTTAAAATTTTTTCTTTTTTTGGTTTATGCCTTTTATGATATTTGTTGAATAAAGATTTGATTTTTTATGGTTTGTATAGTGGTTCCTGTGGCCCATAGTTTTTATTTTGGGGGTGATTTTCAGTAATCCATAAATACTGTTTGGCAGACACATATCCCCCAAAGGTGAGGGGGTCATTTGTATCTGCGTCCGTCTATTTTAAAACAAAGGGTTTTAACGTATATATGTAATTTTTTCCCCTTCCACAAAATTAATCATTTAGAGAGAGAAATGAATTCTTGGACCCCTTGAGACCCCAAAAATATCAAGAAAATTATTGCACACAAAGGAAATTATAATCAATTGTATGAAAAAATTTTTACCAACTTTACAATATCCCATACTAAACTAACAAAAATGCAAAATATATAAAATGTAACTTTTAATGCCGACCTATGTACTTTTTTAAAATTTTTAGATGTGTGTGATCATTCTCAAAAAATGAAGGGCATCTGCCAGAAAAAACTAAGACTAGGATAATATGTGCAGTGTACTGTCCTAATTAGCTACTTAGCATATCTATTTCTAAAAGTTTATAACATTGACCCCTTCAACCCCCAACATTTTTTTTGCTGTGTAACGACATTTCAGGTGTAGGGGGGCAAAAAAATAAAAAGGCCCCTGAAGATGTGCTTATAGGGAAAAATCGGGGGGGCAATGTTAAACATCTTTTAGAAATAGATCTGTGAGGTAGCTGATTAGGAAGGTCTGCGATTTTCCCAAAGCTTTTTCGGGAGATGTCAGCTTCAATTTGAAAACAGATCACTTAATTTCTATAGATTGAGAAAAGAAAAAGGCCCAAATTTAAAAAGTTATTTTTTTGGTTTTTTTGCTTTTTGTTTGAATTTGGTTTTTGGGAAATTTTGGTATTTTTTGTCTATGGCAATTTGATATTATTGCTGGATATTACCATCCAATTATATGTTGGCACTTGTATTCGTTAGTTAGTAGTTAGTTAGTAGTCTCCAAAATAAAATCTTCATTTTCAGTCACATAATTTAATTTTTTTAAAATTAGGAAAGTAGACCCAAAATTTATGGGGGAGCTAGTGTTTAGTGACTCAATCACTTTTTGCATTTTTAAACCATAGCCATTTCTTATTACGGAAAACATAAAAATTTCCCCTTGCTGTCCTGGAGAAAACCCCGGAACCACGGAAATGGTTGAAACTAGTGTGAGCATTCGTCGACTATCGTTCATCGGGTCCCTAGTCATATCGGCAAATTTTCAAGAGAATTTCCGATAGCAATAAAAAATTATCGCCGATACCATAAAGTCTATGGGGGAGGAAAAACACCTTTTTTATTTTAAACCCAAAAAGGGCTGGAGAAGCTGGGTTAACTCCACAAAAAGGAAATGGATCGTGTACCTTTGGCAACACATTAGGTTATAAAAGCCCCAGAAAAAAAAATACCCGACCCTTCACTACCCTGTCTTGCACCCCAGATGGCCCAAAATTGCATCACCCCCCAAATTAAAAAAGGCCCAAAAAGGGAGTAATTTGAATTTCATTTTTCTTAATGGGGCATTTTAATATCCCTGTCCCGGGAAAGCAGCGACCATTAAAAACCGTTACCAACGATTAAAAGTGCCGCAAAAAGGAGTTTTGAAACCCCCATTTTTAGTTGAAAATTGAATTGCCTAATCTGTCCGTACCCCAGAAAGACCCTTAAACCTGTCTGCCCAAAATTAAAAAGTGCCCCAAAAAAAAGGGTCTTTAACAAAACCTTTTGATGAACTGGAATTGACTATACCTGTCCCGTTCCGCTTATGACCATTAAACCGTTGACTCCCAGATAAAAAAATGCCGCAAAAAGGAGTCTTTGAAACCACCATTTTAGTTGAATGGCATTTCTTATCTGTCCGTACCCCCAGAAAGACCTTTTAAAACTTTGACCCAGTTTTAAAAATGCCGCAAAAAAAGGGGTCTTTGAACCACCTTTTTTGTTGAACGGAAATTGATTCCCTGTCCTTTTCCCCCCAGTCTGACCCTTAAACCTGTCTGACCCCCCCGTTAAAAAATGCCGGAAAAAAGGGGGTTTTGAACCCCATTTTTTGTTAAAGGACATTGATATACATGCCTGTACCCCCAGTAGACCCTTAAACCCGTCTGACCCCCCAGATTAAAAAGTGGGCGGGAAAAGGATCTTTTAACCACCATTTTTGTTATACTGGCTTTCTAATCTGTCCTTACCCGCAGAAGACCATTAACCTGTCTGACCCCCAGATTAAAAAGTGCGGGAAAAAAGACTTTTAACCACCTTTTTTTGAATTGGACTTGACTATACAGTCCTGTACCGCGATGACCCTTTAAAAACCCGACTGACCACAGATTAAAAAAAGTGACGAAAAAGGAGTTTTGAACCCCCATTTTTTGTTTCACTGGAATAGATATCCCTGTCTGGGCCACACATGGTCCCCAAAACCCCCATGACCCAGATTTAAAAATGTGCCGGAAATAGGAGTCTTTTAACCCCATTTTAGTTGAACGGAATTGACATACATTCCTGACGCAGTAAGCCTTTAAAACCCGTCGACCCAAAAATTAAAAAGTGTGGAAAAGGAGCTTTGAACCCCCATTTTAGTGAAATGGGCATGACTTTTCGTCCGTACCCAGAATGACCCTTAAACCCGCTGACCCACAGATTTAAAAAAATTTAAAAAAAAAAGGAGTCTTTTGAACCCCATTTTGTTTAAAAGGCATTGATATACCTGTCCCCCGTAGCAGTATGACCATTAAACCTGTCGGCCCACAGATTAAAAAATGACGGAAAAAGGAGTCTTTTAACCCCCATTTTAGTTTTAACTGGAATGATATATCTGTCCTGTGCCGCAGAATGACCTTTTTTCCTGTTGACCCCCCCGATTAAAAAAATGCCCCCAAAAAGGGTCTTTGAACCACCAATTTTTGTTGAACTGGACATTTACTATATCTGTTTTTTACCCAGAATACCAAATTAAAAAGTCTGACCCCAGATTAAAAAAAGTGCAAGAAAAAGGAGTCTTTTAACCCCCATTTTTGTTGAATGGAATTGCAAAAATGTCCGTCCGCAGTTGACCATTAAACCTGTTGACCCACAGATTAAAAAGTGCTGGGAAAAGGGTCTTTGAACCCCCCTTTTAGTTTAAACGGACATTGATATATCTGTCCCTTTCCGCAGAATGACCATTTAAAATGTCTACCCAAGATTTAAAAAATGCAAGAAAAAGGAGTCTTTGACCCACCATTTTAGTTGAAAATGGGAATTGCTGACCTCTCCTGGGTAAAAATAATCTTTCAGGGCTTCCCGCATCCTTGTACAATTCAGAGGAATATTTGTATCAGTATTTTAATGCCAGTTTTTATAGTTTAATTCTAGAAAAAACATTTTTAAAATGGATGGAAACCCACCACATCTTTGTTTCTCTTTTTTTTTATGTATTAAATGGGTTTTTTTTTACTACAGGGTTTCTAGCATTTTAAAGATTTGCAAAAACAAGTCATTTTGCAATATGTGTCCCCTAAACAG